>JAGFPH010004298.1:56531-68547 GCA_018207615.1 Philaenus spumarius | reverse complement strand
TTTAGTGGAATTATCTGTTTTGGTGCTTCCTGAACCCAAAAATATTTTTAGTGGAATTATTTGTTTTGGTGCTCCCTGAATCTAAAAAAGTGTTTTTTTTTTTGTGATGTCTGTCCGTGTGTCTGTGTGTCTGTTAGGATGTCACAGCTAGAGACCATACCAACGGTCTGATTTTGATGAAATTTGGTATGTAGGTGTAGTTCTAGAATATCTCCAGGAGTTTTTTAACTTTTTCAAATTTTTGATTTTTATTTGGTTTTACCCCCAAAAATGGCCAAAAACCTAGAAAAATCTAAATTTGTCAAAAACGGCTCTAACAATTTTGATAAAATTTGGCTTATTTCTAGCCCTTAAGGTACCCTACCATATTCAAAAACCCCAACTTTCTAAAAATTCTCGTTTAGGTTATAATAACAACAGATTTTTCGGGGTTTTTGGCTAAAAAGGGGGTTGTTTTTCAAAATGTTTCAAAACCTTTTTTCGTGCATCTATACAGGCCTAATTGACTGTTTGGTGCAAATTTGTTCGAAATCGATCGAATAGTTTCAATGATAATAATAATATAATATGGATGTGTGTTACATGCATTTAATATTTTCCATGGTATGTCCTACTTTTGCAATTCTAAATAACCACCTCCTATGCTACTCTTGGAAAGGTATAAAGTTTCAACTAGGAGAAAGTATGTGGCAGTTATCTGGTACCGTTTATTACCTAAATAACAGACTCCAAAAACTAGCAACATCGAAGGAGAAGAAAGACGATTGCAAATTATTATACTGCCTTTCAGGTTATGTTCAACAGATTACAGAAATGTTATATTGTACTTTAGAATCCGACTTCGAAAACGGACGGGGTAAGTTTGTATGTACAATTTCTACGTTTGTACCTATCGCGGAATTTATTTCTTACGACAACAAAATACTCATGCAATCTGACCATTCATTAGGCCTGTACAGTTTGTTTTCAGAAATAGTTATGGATAAATTCCAACTCCGGCTGTTAAAATATGTAAGCATCAAATATCGTTACATTTCGTTATGCAAGTATTCTTCGCATTAAGCCTTTCTATTCCAACTGTGCTATACGTAATACAAGTTGGCAAATAATCAGACGAACAGATATAAGCGAAGAACAGTAGTAATATCATAGAAGATTACTGGTCATATCCTGTCAGCATTAAACAGATTCAACCACTGATTGCTTTACTTCCGCCCTCTTACCAATCATATATATATCCTTTATGGTCTTTCAGTAAGACGTTTAAAGGTGAAACAAGACAAAATATATATATTTTTGTAATAAAAAATTATTGACAAATACCCGAATAAATAAAAAGTTAGTTTTTGTAATGGTTAAAACAACATTTGCAGTGTTGATACAATTTGGAAAATGGTTGATCATATTTTGTTTTAACTAAAATTATTCTAAACAAATTGTGGTTGTATATGCCAAGAAAATGTATTTTTTCCAATAACTCGGTTGACTAAAACAGTTTTTTTTACATTAAAAACATGTTTTTGTTTTTTGTACATTGTTGGTCGTACTGACGATTTTCCAGATATTTGGTTTTAAATAGTTTAAAGAAAAGATTTACAAAGTCCTTTGTGTTTGACACTTGCAAAATATGAGGGTACCAAATTTGAACTCATTATATTATCTATTTCCAAAGTTACAAATTTGCTTTGTAAAAACACACAATGGCGTATTGTATTGAAACCAAGGTTTTTTGGTCTTATGTAAAAACCCACTTCAGAAGTAATGCAAATATAAATAAGCTAAATCTCCACCCCTATTAAAATTCGAAAAATCCTGGGTAAGTAAGTTGTGTACAAATTCGTAATGTATTGAGTTATTTATTTATAAAAAAGGAATATCGATTGAAAGACATCATTTTGTATTAAAAGTAAATATATATTATTTATATATAAAATAAAATATGAAAATACAGAGAAGTGGGAGACTTTGTGGTGCTGTGTAGTCGCAGTGGCTCAGTCGGAGGTACAACACGTCAGCCTGGTGACAAACAAACAGACAAAATGTTAGGAAATGAGAAAAACATAATGTAAACTAAAGTCAGGATTTGTTAAAACTAGCCTAGGTTCAAATTCAAACAGCTGTAATTTGTAAACAGAAACACCAACTTAACAACTGTTTGAGCTTTCTTACGTTGAACCTAAGTAATTACTAAACTAGTCTTAATGCTTATTTTTTACTTTAGCATCGAGCAGATTTGGAATGGTTGTGCTTAAAATTCCGTTAGAGCATTAAAAAACTTGGTTACATTTAACATTGGTAACACTATACTATTCTTGGCTAAGTTGAATTGGTAAGTTTAGAGTGGACAAATTGATTATGATTGTCAGACTTTTCGAAATAAATATGTTTTACTAATTTGAGAATACTGTTTCTGCTGTGGTAGGTGCAAGTAAAGACTTAACATAGAAAAGTATAACGAATGGTTTTACTTACGCGATTTTTTATAGGAAATCTGTTGAAGATCAATAGTAAGGGTGAGCAGGTGCTGGAGCGGGTGCAGGATGTGCTGGATAAGCATGCGCTAAGACAGGCTTAGGAACATGAACGGGAACTGGATGAGGCACCGGTACCGGATGCGCCACTGGGTACGGTACGGGCTTGTGAACGATGACGGGGTAGGGTTGTGGGACGGGGACGTGGATAGGTTGAGGTACGTGCACGGGGACAGGCTGTGGTACCGGATAAGGCACTGGCCTGTCGACGGGGTAAGGTACCGGCCTGTCGACTGGGTAAGGTACAGGCTTAGGTACGGCTACCGGGTAGGGACGATCTACGTGTACGGGATAAGGAGCAGGGACTGGAACGGCTACTCGCCTCTCGACCGGGTATGGCACAGGGTGTGGTACAGGCACGGGGACTGTTTTCGTTATGGTTGTGTGTACGGCTGTCGGGTACGAATGATGGTACGCGGGTGCGGGTGCTGGTGGTGCTGGGGCTGGTGGCGCCGGTGCAGGAAGCGCTGGAGCTGGAAGAGGCGCGTAATAAGCTGGCGCTGGAAGTGCTGGTGCAGGATGAGGGCTAAGTGCCAATGCTGGATAACCATGATATCCATAGCCTAGTCCAAATAATCCTCTCTTCTCCTGCTTCTTTGGTTCCTCTGGTGCTTTGTCTGCGGCTAATACGGCGACCACAACCGCACAAAAAACCAGCTGTATAAAAGAAAACGAAGATTGTTATGTGACTAGCAAAACCATAGATATATGATGTTTTCAGATCTTTAATTATTTCTTTAGCAAAAGTTAAGAATAGTAGGCGTCATTATTCTAATCATTGCTAATGGCATTTATGACTCTAAAATACCTTTTGAGATTTATCTTTCCTTTAAATTAAACCATCAATATTAAATCCTATCAGATAGAAGTGAATCTCCATAAACAAAATGTGTGAAAAGAGTTTAAATGTAACTTTAAGGCTAACAACAGACGAGACACCGGTGTACGGGACACTGTCCGGTGTCCCAGCTTCTCGCAGGGAGAGACACCTTAGAGCCACAGAATCTGGTAGCGCGCTACTCAGTGTCTCATCTGTTGACACACATTTAATTGATAGTACATTTAGTGTCCCGTACACTTGTGTACCGTACACCGGTGTCTCGTCTGTTGTTAGCCTTAATCAGCCGAATTTCGAAACAGACAGAAAATTAATTTATTATTTAACATTTACATTCACTGTGTACCATCTAACTTACACTTTGTACGTTCTATTCAAAACAGTTCGTACAGTTGCTCATTTCAAATGCCCGACAAAGTAAACTATCCCCTTGTTAGTAATGCTGTTCAATAAGAACTTAATAATATATTTATTTCCTTTTTTTAACGCGAAATGCATCGCGTTTTTAATTTCGTCGCTGCTTTAATCTTCTTCATTGGTTTATACACTTACTAATGTAAACCACGATGGCCGTGGTTGTTAAGGCGTCAAAGCTTTATCAATCGTCATGGCAACCATCAATGGAAAAGTTCCGGGTTCAATTCCCATTGACTCCGAATAATTTTCTAAATGGTTTCTTAACAGACATCATTGGCTGTGGTTCGGGTTCCACGAAAAACTGTAGCTCCCGTCTTCATTAGCCTTAAATGCAAAACCGCAGGACGTTAAACACAAAAAAAAAAAGAAAAAAAGGAAACCAGAAGTTTAGTGTAACAGCTGATCGATAAAGAAGAAGAAATCGATTAAATAAAATTATATAAGTTTTTAACGAAACATAATAAATGTTGAAAAATATTTATACAAGATTAACTAATACGTATTAAAAGTAGTTCAACTGACCAAATACGAAAATAACTTTCAAAGCATTACATAACCTTCAACCGTGACCAACATAGTGCTTCCGAATGAATTACAATTCGCGAAACGAACTCTTGATTGACAAATACAGCGTTGACAGAAAGTAAGGGGACTTTCTTTTCCTACGTGGCCACCCACCCGTAATCGTGATTCGACTATCGATAGTTTCAACGAGAAAATGTTAATTATCCGATATATCGACAATCGCTGACCTTGGCTACCCTTGAATTATTGTTGCGGACTTGTTAAATGTAACAGGATCTTGAGACAGTGAACTAAGTCCTTGTAGTACGTTTAGAAAATGTAAACTCTTTCTCAGAGAACAATGTGACTTGGCGAACTCGTGTATAATTCAGTTATTTTAAAGTGTATATTAAACTAGCTCAGTCGGAACTTGTGAGCGTATATTTATACGGTTTCCGAGGTTCCACCCGGTTGGAGTACATCACTTATTAATTATTTTACTTTACCATCTTACACTACGTCGCGAACTTTGCTCTTAGCCTAACAGATTCTGCTGACAAAAATTTAATGAGTCGATAATACTAAGAAATGATAAATTTAACTTAAAACTACTGCACCTCGTGTAAAAAAATTATACACGTGATTTATAATTTTGTGTAATTTCACTCTGACACATGTCTCGCAGAGTTAAATGCTATTTTAGCATGAGGAGAGCAAAACAAATTTTTATAAAATATAAACTGTAACTTTCCCTGACATAGACAACTAAAAACAAACTATAAAAAATGCTTTTCGCCGACGGAAATAGAGATATGCGGGTATTATAAGTTGTTTAATAAGTATTGATAATAACATTCTGTTAAAATAATATTTGCATATTGTACAAGATATTAAATTAAAGGGAAATGAGTTGTCACATTTTATTTAAATACTATAAACCTAAGATTTGTGAACTGTGCTACGTTATAAATGTATATTTAATCTGTAAATTATGCCTGTTTATAATTTTTTTGTGTGTTTAACGTCCTACTGTTTTGCACTTAAGGCTAATGAAGACGGGACCTACAGTTTTACGTGGAATCCGAACCACAGCCAACGATGTCTGTTAAGAAACCATTTAGAAAATTATTCGGGGTCAATGGGAATTGAACCCGGAACCTTTCCATTGATGGTTGCCATGACGATTGATAAAGCAATGACGCTTTAACAACCACGGCCACCGTGGCGCCTGTTTATAATAATATTATAAAGAGGTAAAATTTGTTTGTTTGTGTATTGGGTAATCTCTGGAACTACCATACTAAACCGATTGAAAAAAAAATAGTTTTACTAATAAAAAGTTACGCTCTCCCTAAATAACATAGGCTATAATTTGTTTTGATAAAAACATTTCTTTTCAATATTTGTAAATTTTGTCGGAAAAAAATGTTAGGTTAGGCCTAGACTGATGAACCAACACACACTTCTTGAATGTAGCAACGAATTGAATAAAATAACTGATAAATGATTAGTTTGCTCTAATATTTCCATTAACAACTAATTTCAAACTTTGAAGCAATTATTTATATTTCTAACTTTTAGGTTAGGTTATTAAACTGTAGACCTGAGCCTTGCTGGTTCAGTTTACCTTTATTATAACTGCTGTTATAAAATGTACGAAATAATTTGATTTAAACATTAACCATTATTAACCATCCTATCTTTGGGGTTATTATTAATCCTACACCTTTATTGTCAAGAAAACAAACATAACATGATAATGTGTATAGAAGCTTCCAACGGTGTTGGTGTGCGGAGCACGCAGGGGTGTCCCATAGTTTATAATATTTTCGATTTATTTCATTTTAAGGTTATAACTGCTGTGTGCACATGAACAACCATCTTGTATTCCCAACTAACCCTCTCCTAGTTATTTCTATTTTCTGCTACAAACACATTAACTAATGTCAATAAAATTGTATGTAAAATATCAAAGACGTCACTCTTAGACAGACTGGTTTCTTAGTTTGGCTTTTAAATAGGTAAGTTTTAAATTTGTCTTTTGTGTATAGTTTTACATAGGATATAAATTTATATTATGATGTGCTAACAATATTTGTCGACAAAACTACATACGAAAATGTAAACTTGCATTACTTAAATTAATCCAAAAAATAACGCTCCTTAAGAATTTAAACGATTGCGAGTTTAAATTACTTAAGTTTATTTTAATATGTAGGACTGTTTACTGCCCTCTATTAAAAGTAAAGATAGAGTTTCGTTTCTTCAAAAAGGTATTATCTCTGAATTTTCGTAATAAGAACATTTTAACATGAAAACTCCTGATATTCCCTTCTAAATATTTGCTATTTAGATTGTCTTCTTTAATGTAAAACGAATCTAGTGTTGCATTATTTCTAATTGTCTTTGTATTTTAACCAATTATGATGGACACAAATGCAAATAGTAACTACACAAATAAATTACTGGTAACTTTTATAAAATTATCAAGCTTATCAACTCATCTGGATTTTATAGTTTGGGAATGGGTAAAGATCTGCTATCTACAAATGAACGAATCATTTTAATGAAATCATTTAAATAACAATTTAGAAAACTGAATTATCTTATCAATTAAACTTAATTCAAATTAAAAGTACAAAGTTTAGTTAGTTTAATAGCTCAGAAACAATATCGAGTATTTAAAATTATTTCCTACAAGTAATAACCTATTCGAATAAATCAATTGAGATATTATACTATTTATTATTTGCCCGAATATTATTCAAAATAAGATTTCAGTTATTTATAAAAGTGAAAAATACATACACAAATTTAAATATAAATTATTTTCCAATTATAAAAAAAACAACTATTTAGTTGTTACCAACATCAACATTTATATATAACCAAAACTAAATTTAATATAATTAGTAATGCTTTTATTTTTGGTTCATAATATACGAAAATTATATAATACGCTTTTCTTGAAATAGACGGTGGTATATTTTATAAATATTATTAAAATTGATTCAATATTGTTCAAAGTAGATATCATACGGACAGATAATTAGATAATTTAAATTTTATAAATAGAGATTCATTATTCTTAAGAATTTTGTTTTAATATTTCCGAGTTATTTCTGAATTTAGTGTAGGAAAACTTTTATAAGTACACAAACTGGAATTTAATTACACACAAATGAAACCTGAATCACTTTGATGATTTGAAACCCTTATCAACAACCCCTAACACTTACCAAAGTCCTCATGGTGTATTGTTTAAAGGAGTTGACACAACTGATTCCAAAGTTGGTTGCGGTCAGTTATATACCACTCAAGTTGTACCCCCACTGATTGGACTTTCTATAGGAGCTCATGGAGTGCTCCATTTCACGCAACCCAATGTCATCGCGAATCGCCATTCCTAGGCCTTCACTATTCCTCTTCCCATAGGATATGGAAACTCTCTTCCTTCGACTAGATCAGTATGAGATATCGGAAACAGCGGCTCAGGTTGGGCAAAGGAAAATTAGCAAACCTACCCTTAAAACTATTGAGTTGTCCCTTAAGTAGTTTTGTTTACATTTAAGTATCATATATTTCTTCTTCTTTAACAGTTGAGTGTAGTTATTAATTAGGTCGCTTCCTTCATGACTTTGTGGAACATGTGAGGGTAGTTTCTCATATTCCCTACTCATTCTTATAGGTCACGTGATTTGAAATTTTAAAGTGTTCGGTTGGATGAAGTTAAATGCATTCGTCAAATTAACAATAGCACACACATAATAGTCTAACGCTTCTCTCCTTGCTTATATATGCCAATTATATCATTTGAACTAGTAAGAAAGTTACCTAAATGTTTGATTTTTATAGTAATACTATTTACCAGTTTTTATTGTGAGTTTATGATTAACTTTAAATAAAACGAAATGGGTGTAATACCGGGTAATATTAAATTGAGGATAAAGGAAATGGTTTGTGCTGAGTAGTAGGCTATGTAAAGACATAATACATGTAAAGGTGTATACTATACGTGCTTACTCCTAATGTTAAGTTCTGGTTCTTGATTAAAATTATCAGCAAATTTTATTTAATCTTTATTATTGTGCGAGTCTGCTCTTAGCTTGATCTTTTCTGAAATATGATTTAATTATTATATTCATAATCGAGGGTAGGCCTAAACAAAATAGCATAAAGATATAAAGTACTAGCTGACCCGTACGGTGTTGCCCATGGTGGTCGGTATTTTCAGTCTTTTTAACGTAATTGTATTCTTTTTAACTGTTCAGTCAGTGAGTGGTATTTGGATTATATATATATAGATCTTAAATAATAAAAGCACTATTGTCATAATAATAAAAGATCTGAAATTATGATTTTAGTAACTTTGATCACCCCAAACCCCTTCTGAAATTTCGAAATTTTTCATACCCTTCCTTAGTGAGCACCTATGAATGCCCCTAGAGGAAGCTACATACCAAATTGCATTCCAATCCGTTTGGTAGTTTTGAAGAAATCGTGATTTAATAACTTTGGTCCCCCCGAACCCCCCTAAAATTTCGAATTTTTGGAAACCCTTTCTTAGCGAGCGCCTATGGTCCTAGAATAAGCTACATAACAAATTTCATTCCAATCTGTTCAGTAATTTTAGAGAAATCGTGATTTAGTAATTTTTACCCCCCAAACCCCCCTAAAATTTCCAAATTTTTAAAACCATTTTTTAGTGAACACCCATGGTCCTATAGAAAGCTACATACCAAATTTCATTCTAATCCGTTCGGTAGTTTTGAAGAAATCGTGATTTAATTAATTTGATCCTCCCAAACCCCCATAAAATTTCGAATTTTTGGAAACCCTTTCTCAGTAAGCACCTATGGCCCTAGAGGAAGCTACATACCAAATTTCATTCCAATCCGTTCGGTAGTTTTGAAGAAATAGTTTTTTAGTAACTTTGATCCCCCCTAAAATTTCGAATTTTTTCAAACCCTTTCTTAGTGAGCGCCTATGGCCCTAGAGGAAGCTACATACCAAATTTCATTTCAATCCGTTCGGTAGTTTTTGAGAAATCGTGATGAGTGAGTCAGTCAGTGAGTGAGTGAGTGGTATTTCGCTTTTATATATATATATAGATTTAATTCGATTTCTTAACATTTTAGTACAGATTTTGCCGTAAAGATACAAAGAACAAAGAATTTGTCAAAATCGCATAATCACAAAAATCGTGTACCTTATATACACGGAAATAAAAGTATTGTACAAGTTCCAATGTTTGTGATCGTTTTTAAATAGTAAAGTTGTATGCTGTGCTTCTTCATGGGTACAATACAGATCGTCAACATCATTGTATATTGTATTTCCCAATAAATAAGTTGGGTTTTACTTTAATTAAAGTTTTGGTTTAGTTTGATTAAGTTCTAACTAGAGGCTCTGCCCCTGGACGCTTCGCGTCCCAACCCCGCCTCGGCCTTCGTCCTCAGATGGCTGCTTCGCTTCGCTCGCAGTTGGATAATTCGCTAGAGAATCGCGTTAATCTTCTGTCAACTAAAATTATGAAACCAGGTTTAAATATATTAACAGTAATTGCAAGATTAATTATGACCTCAAATACATGCCTTAGAAACGTGAGAGGCTTTCATTACGATTTTAGTCCTAGTTCTACAATCTTCTGTCAACTAAAGTTTTGAAACCAGGCCTAAATATTGCAGGATTAACATAACCTCAATACTATGTTTCAGAAATGAGCCAGGCCTATATTACAAAATTGACTATTCGAATTTATCCATCTTTGCCAAGTTTACCTTTTCTTTGACAAAATAAATTGTTAAATCAGTGCTAAAACAGTATAAATTAGCTTGTTTTTTTTAAGAGTAATTAAAAACTATTCAATGAACAGCTGATAAAACAGTATAAAAGTTGGCTTGTTTATAAACAGCTGTTTTGATCGCTTTATTTACTATTTCCTTGTTATTTTGTAACCAACTTGGCAACCCATAAAACCCTATGTTAAAATTGTTTAACTTTTAAATTAGATTTTCTCAAAAAAATTGCGTTTTTACACGAAATACAACTATATGGGTGTACTTAAAAATCAAAACTACACCTAAATACAGAATTTCTTTGAATTTTTTAGAGCCGTTTTCGAGATCCGCGACAGATACAAAGATACAAAGATAGATACAAGAATTGCTCATTTAAAGTAATAGGATTGCAGTTGAATTTTGCATACCTATCCGTATAACATATTGCTACCGTAATTGTTTAAGAGATAAAACCTCAGTACCTGAGTATATCTTCGGTTTATTTTCTAATCTAATAACAGAGGTAATTCAATTACTCCAATATTGATAGATAAATAAAACAGGTGTTGTTTCCTAGGCGCGGCAAATAGCGTGTAATGTTATAGCATGCGCATGCGCGCCTTATGTGCAGTCGGAACGTTACCATGTTGGAACAAATCTATTAGTCCAGTTAACGTAAACCGCTAACCTATTTATTCATTTACTACAAAGAAACTAAAAAAGTTATAACAATTATAATTTCTTAACAATCAAATGTATTATTCCTTGAAAAATAAAACTTTAACGCAGATTCTCGAAAATAATCCGTTAAACGCAGTTCAATTAATGTCACCATCTTCAATGATACTCGCGCTACAAAAATCAAACTTTTAACTTAAATTTAATATTGTTTGAGAGAAAATTTATTCAAATTGTATTGTATCCAAGTATATCTTCACACAAGTCAAAAACAATATTTCTTTATATTATTTCTTCTTCTAATTCAATTTCTACAGTAGGTCCGCAAGATTGCTAATTAAAATTTTTTTTGTCTCTTGAGTCCGACACAAGTAGAAAGCATTTTGTTGATCTGATATTAAATCCATTATTTGTATTATACGTTTAAATTGAGTTGATTATAAGGTAGACAGATCAGTTGTTATATGTAGAGTGTTGACCACTGGGTGACTGTCCTGTCGTACGTTTTACATTAACATTATATTTCATGGTTTGTAATTTGTATCTCTGATTTTTAGGTAAAGTATTTATTGTTTAATGTTTAACCAACCATTGTTGGGAAATTTTAATACAACCGTAACCAAAGACAAATTTAATAATTTCATCACACATATTACTTAACCTTCTATCCCAAATAAAAACTGAAAGTGGACGCAAAGAATAAATACTACTTACATAAGATTTATGCCCGTTGTTCAGTTTAGAGCGAAAATGAGTAGTAATTTGTTACAGTGCATTCTCATGTATTTTTACTTATCCACGTATTTATAATTTGAACTGGTAAATAAAATCAAGTGATAACTGTGCACTTATGTATTATAATATATCATATCTATTATATGTCTATAAATTAGTCTCCGAATTATATTATAACTATTACATGTCTGTATATTATGTCTTTGTATTATATATCATATCTATTATGTGTCTATATATTAGTCTTTGTATTATATATCATATCTATTATATGTCTATATACTATGTCTTTGTATTATATATCATATCTATTATATGTCTTTATATTATGTCTTTGTATTATATATCATATCTATTATATGTCTTTATATTATGTATTTGTATTTACATCATATCTATCATTTATCTATATATTAGGCCTATGTCTTTGTATTATACATCGTATCTGTTATTTGTCTATAAATTATGTCTTAGTATTATATATCATATATATTATATTTATATTATTATGTCTTTGTATTATATATCATATT
>JAGFPH010004298.1:29907-41531 GCA_018207615.1 Philaenus spumarius | reverse complement strand
CCAAGAAATATTCCTTTTAATGACCTGCCTAACTAGTTGTTTTGGTAATCTATTGTCTGTCATGCTAAGGCACCTAATTATATATTTAAAATTTATTTTTAAAGTTTCTAAATTCAAAGATTTTGCCTTTGTTTCTAAATATAATACACTATTAGGGGTATTATTTGGTAGGCCAAACATTCTCTTTAAAAAAAAGCGTTGAAAATTATCTATAATAGGATTTTGTCTATAACCCCAAACTTGTGACCCATATGTGACTATTGATTTACATGCTGCATCAAAAACCGCCTGTTTTGTTGAGATTGGAATACTATCTTTAACCATAAAATTCCTCCATGAAGAATTTAATGCATATTTCGCTACCGTAATTCTCTCTGTAAGATGTGAATTGAGTGATAATTGTGGTGTGAATTTAAGTCCAAGGTACTTGTACTGATTTACTATTTCTATTATTACATCACCAAATTTTCATTTTTCATTTGTGCTCAAACGACCACCCTGCCTAAATACCATTATCTTTGACTTTTGAGACAGTTAAAATGTTTACAAATAAGCCATTTCAATGTTTCCAAGCTGAAGAAGGAAATATTAAAATATTCGACGTCTAATCACTAACAACCTGTTAGCTAATGATATGTACATAATAAACAAAGCGAATGAGATCACATCTATAGTTACAAATTATATTTCTTATAAAACAGCTGACTCTGGTTGACACTTAACGGGTATTTTGTTGTTCAGGTTGGCAATCACTTTTGCCTTGTTCATGACACAATGGAAGTAAAACAGTTACACTCTTAGCACCGCTTGCATCACGGCAAAGTGATAATTATTTATCGTATTCTACGCATGACTTTAGCGCACGTTTTATACACTTCGAACAAACAGTAGTTTAACCCGCAATAAACATTTATATAAGGTCGCCTAGACAGAATATTGCTTGTCCTTTACACTTTTACTGCATTGAACTGGGAAATACTTCTGAAATGAAGTAAATCCTGTGCGAAGAAAAAGAAAATGTTTGCTAAATGTCTAACTCTAAAACAATTCCCGTTCTTATTCATGTCTAAAGATTAACATTTTATGCCATTTTTTTATTATTATTGAAGTTATACTTCTTTGCACCCGTTGTAATCGGGATGGGGTGTCGGTCGAGAAACCGCGTCACGCGTTAAGGCCATGCCACACCGAGCTCGCTCCCGCGGCGGACGCGAAGTTTGAAAAATCGCTCACCGTGTTAACAAATGGAACAGGTCACACAGAGCAGCCGCGCGCCCGTGGGCGCGCGGTAGTGTTCGCCACTACCACTGCTGAGCGATTTTTTTAAACTACCGAGGCGGGAGTGTGGTCTTGCGCATGCGCAGGGGTGCGCCTCGAACGGCCAAGGCCATCGCCATCTCCCTTGTCGCGCCACCACCACTACGGCGCGACTGTGATCCTTATTTGACGTTGTGTTTTATTGTTTTTCTTGTTGCCATCATGGAACAACTTTGAAGAAGTTTTGAAAAGGCCGATGTTGTGGGTCAGTAGAAGTGATCTCTACAAAGACGCTACACGGAAGGATAAGGAGTGGGAGGAAATTGCCCACATTCTAGAAAAAGAAAGTAAGTACAAACAAACTAAACTCATGCTTAGTTTTAACACCACGGAAATCATGCGCTTCAGTTTAAACTTGAGTTTTTAAATTACAGTTTAAAATTTAATTGAACATGTTTCTTTTGTTTGTAGATGTTTGTTGGGCGCGGTACTTTTGGTGTGGACTGGCTTGTAGTAAAACGTCCGCGCGCTACCGTCCCTCGGCGGTAGAGGTGGATGTCGGTGTGGCATGACCTTTAGGAGTAAAATCCGGAAAATGCCTTTTTATACCTTTCTTCGTATATTCGTATACTCTCCTATACTTCAAAACGTCGGATTGATTTGAAACTTTGCACAATTATCAAGGACCGATGACAATGCAATATTAATTTTGTTGGGTGTAGTAAGTGAGCACTGATCATGGTCCCCTGAACACGTTTTCGGCCGTCATTAAAAATTTTATATTCAGGGCGATTCACGACGATATGCAGAAACTTCGGGAGCTCATTCATTTTGTTGGGTGTAGTAAGTGAGCACTGATCATGGTCCCCAGACTAACTGTGACCAACCAAACAGATGCAACGATAGTATTCATAAGCGTATGTAACTAAGAAGGAAAAATGGGATATTAATTTTAAAATATGCTTTCAGTGTTGGTTAGTGTTTTTATAAAAGAATAGGCTATCATCTACAAAATAGTAGGGCTACTCTAAGTTACGACTAGTTTTTCCCAAAATATATTAAATCAATAGTAGGTCTACCTGTCTATACCATTGGATGGCCAAAGAAGTATAACTTCCACCGTCTGGTCCGACGCAGACCCAAATTGGTTTTTACGTACATTAAAATGAAAAATGGAACACTCGCAGGAACTCTAATTTGTATATCGTCTATCTGTTACAGTAAATTTTCTCAGGAAATGAGAAAAGTATTACAATAAATTTGAGTGGTTTAAATAATAACTTGCTGTGAGACATCTACATCTGTAGACAATAACAACAATTTATAAATAATGTAAAACGAAACACATTAAATACTGTGGATTTTAAAATAAAAAGCGCAGGCAGCAATCATCGCCTGAAATCAATTTTTTCGCATTACAGAACATCCATTCAGCATTCATCCAGATTCTAGTCAGAGACCTTGAGGTTTACATACCGGAGTATGCTAACCCTTCTGTTACAGGGCCGTAAAAATACTGTGAAATTCTACGTCGAACTATTATACAAATCGTGTACTTCCTTCATTGATTAAAAAAAACTGACTAATTTTGTTGTGTAAAATAGATTTAAAATAAAATTGTTCAATGTTTGTAGAAAGTAAACAATAATAAACGTGCACTTAATGGTAGTTAATTACATTTAGTAAGTGAGTTCCAAACGCGTAAGTTTTTTTATAGTTATTTCAATTAAATTTTAAGATATTTAAAAAAAATAATAGCCAACATAAATTTACGGGAAATAAAGAAACCAAAGCTAAGATTAGAAAAAAATTTCAGTTTCTGCCGACCTCATGAAACAAACGACCATTTTTTATATCCGGTGTAGTATTTTTGATCTCTACAATGAATACACATTTTGTTCTGTTCTTATATTTTTTGGCCTAATTAAAATAAATTGTTAAAATATTACTGTTTGCTATATTTATTATTAAGAACAGTGTAGAATTTGAATGGATAAAATTAAAATACACTTCAATGTGAAAAACTAAAATTTTACAAAATGTTTGTCCCAGTCGTAAAACCCCAATTCTTAATAAAATATGTGATATTGAAAGGAATTTCTGCTTGAAGGAATATTAATCTGATAAACTGAGCTTTGAATTCAATAAATATTTTTACTAAGCCTAAATTTACTTTGAAATTATTTGGAAATTTCTGCACTTTTTCCTTAAACTAGAGGCCATATCCAAAGCCAGTAAATGCACAGTTTTCAAGTAAACTTATTTAATACCGAGAATCTACTTATATATGTTTATTAGTTCATTTGTAAAAAATATATCTTACTAAAAAGATGTAAACAGTTTTACCTCTAAAGTTAGGATTCAAGGTTATGCAATAAGTGTTCAATCAGCAAGGGAAATAGGTTTATTTCAATTCGAACTTAGCATGGGATAATGAAAGTACAAGAAAATTAAATTTTGTTTAGCGAGTTAAAACAATTTTGGTTGTTTATTTTTCGTTATTACATATATTTAAAAATAGAGTAGGGAAACTAAGCGTAATTGGTTAGTTGGAAATGGTCCGCTCCAGTTTAAATGTGTATTAACAATTTCTTGTATTTACTTTTACAAGAGGACATTTTTCTTATACTTGTGATCCTATATTCCTTTTGTACAACTTGGCCATCGATCTTGCAATTTTGCAGTCGGTTTAGATCTTACTGATTTTCTAGCAATTTTCTTTGGTCTTGTTTTCTTTTCTGACGTGAATTTCCATTCGAGTCATGAGCCCCCATAAGATCTGTAGATCAAATTAAGATCTGAATAAGCGCATGCATCTATTAAGACTGCCATCCTTTGAAGAGACACCTTCATCTTTAGCCTTTATTCATGTGTTTATAGGACCATATATATCATCACCATACGTACATCCTGGAGTTTATACTGAATGTAATTACAATGAATCAGTACTTTCAGAATATAATTCACACCTAGAGAAAAAAATAATCATCTCGAAGCCAGACGGAAACGTTTACCCAACCAACTGCGCATGAAAAATATATTTTTTAAATAGTTGGTTAAAAAATAATAATAAAGAAAAATAGCACAGGCTTAGTACAAATAGAAACATTTTATTTCTGGAAAATTATTTTTTTAAATACCATAGTAAGAAAAAATGATCCTTAAAGGAAGAATAAACATTACCTTAATACATTTGAGTAATAACTTTTGATCACGTCAAACAAATACATTGTTTCTAAATACTCCAGAAGGGTTATGTAATATTATTAACGAATGTTCATTCCCAGCAGAATTCCATCATCTGTGTCCATAGTATAGAGTAAAGTAGAGACTTCGAGGAAGAAAGCTCTTTGGTTAGCTAGAAAAAATTGCAAAAACAATTTTTGCAGTTGCATGACCTAACCTCTACTTTAAATCTAAAGTCAGATGTGCCTTATAGATAATGATTTACCCGTTACTGCCTCGTTTTAATTAACCTGTACCCACGTTTGTCCCGTATGTTTCACTTTCATCAACAATATTGCTATCGGTCTAAACAAATTAATTAAGCTAACCAAGAGAAAGGCGACGTTTCCTGGATTTATTGAAATATGTTTACCTTTGGAGTGTGTTAAATAAAGCGTGACTCGATTTATTGGCTCCGATACTTCGATGGATCGAAGCGATCCAGTTACGTGACGGTCGGGAGCATGCGCGTAGAGTCGTGGTCAACCCACTGTAGTTCTCAACGGACCGAAGACAATATACGATGGTCAACAGCCGACGTTCACTTTTAGAACATGTTTATTAATAAATATGAAACGTCTACAATGTAGAACGTTATATTGGTGGAAACGTATCCTAGAGGTTCTGTTGCACCTCCCCGACAAAGTGTTAAACTTAAGGTATGCAATGCCAGGACGAAACCGTGCCATACACTCCTCTTCGATATAACTTATCATTCAACGAATTTTGAAAATATTCTTTTATAATTTGCAGAAAATCGTTCATAAACATCTAAACTATGATTCGTATGTGACACAAATGATAAATGATCACGAAAAAACCTGCCATTACGATTACCAGTTATAGGGTTAAAAAGACATTGTAACAATGTATATCATAACTTAAATGTATACAAAAATTTCATCTGCCCAGTGTTTTCCTATTTAAGTCGATTTTAAATTAATAACCATCATGCAGGTTGTACTGGAGGCCGCGAACTGATAAGTGCCCAGGGGCCGCTGAGCTCATAATCCGCCACTGCTCCTAATGATTCGAATGTAGTTTAAGCATAACAATATTTCAACAACAACAAAACTTATACCAAAAACAACAAAATACTATATGATACTAATATAATAATATACATTGCCTACAAAATACTGTAGGCTACCTTTGTCTATATATAAAATTAACAAGGACTAAATGTTTAAGCATAACGATCCAATAATAGGTTATGTTCTAATAATAACTTTTGCGATAGCATGGGATACATTTTCGAATTGAGATATCAAGACAAGCAAGACTTCATCGAACAATTCCCAGTAAAAATGTAGATGCGCAAGAAAGAAAATACTTCTGCGCATCGTCACAACACTACTGCGCTCTACTGGAAACACGGCGAACTTCTTGTACACCGCTATAGCGATTAATAATGTAAGGTTCTGGAAAATCCGATTTAAAAAATATATTTTTGATGAAAACTACTTTTTTATCTCTACAGAAACATTATTAAAGAAACGTTCTTTAAAACTACATAATTTTCTACAACATCGATAGTCACAGTGAATTTTTATTTCTCATCAAAAATCAGTAAAATTATACCTTTCTCTTACGGGAAAACTTACTTCTTTCTTTTAATAATACAAAATTCATTTATACGAATGAAATTTTTTTAAGAGGTTTATGAACAATGAGGTGTGTAATTCTATGATTTGATAGTCCAGTTTTACTTTATTTAAGGTGTTATTCATCATACAACGCCGATTTAAACTTTGTTCCTATGTTAAAAGTCAACCCCGAGTGACTGGCTGGCTGAGTGCACTGCCCTCTTAATGAGGTTTGCTTATTAACAAGGACGACAAACATGATTTTCAGTCGAGTTACTTGCAAACAGTAAAACATGGGAGCTTTCTGCAAATTTCAATATCGTGTGCTCATGGTGGAAATCAATAATAATAGCGGCATTAGTAAAAACGTGAAAACGTAAAAAATGTATCCATTGGCCAACTTTCCCAAGGCTTACTCCGCTCTCTAAATTCGATGCATTTATTCGAGTGGTAAATCATACACTTAATTCATTTACTATTGTTTAGTTACGTATCAGAAGACCAGACGAAGCTTCAGTCGTAACATTGGCTGGTCGTCCACTAGGTCGGTAGAGAGACCCGGCGCCGTGCTGAAGAACCTCGTCCACTTAGAGCGCGGCGCGGCGCAATAGCTTTCTCCCCATTTTGATCACCTAATATCCAGTCATGGTTTGACAGCATTCAAAGATGAAACTATTCTCTGCATTTTGTTATAATAATATTTTATTTCATTTTTGGGCAAAGCATGATTACTAACTAAGCCTAAATTACTATTAGGCCTAGTTGTGTTAACAGTCTTGTAGTAGGAACATAAAAACTGGTGACTTCAAAATAATAAATATGAAATTGATATATATTTTTATACAGTTCTATTTATAACTAAATTACCAAACTTTTTTAAATTTTGAAAAAAATAACAAACGATTTTCAACTTTTTCTTTCCGTTACTGAATTTTTTTTGTTTCTTTCACTAATAACTTTGTAAATTTTACATCAATAAATTTTTACTAGCATATGTGAATTTTCTGAACCTTTCTCTATAAAAAAGCTATGGAACACTTTTGGATTGGTTTGTAATTACTATATTTAGAGAATTTTTGAAAATATGCTTGCACACGCAACGAAATGGCTTGGCATTGCAAAAAAATAGCATGTACAGTTTAAGTGTTTTAATTAACATACATGAACTTGAGACATTACGTTTTTGAAATGAACAACAGATTGGTTGCACTGTTGTATTAATTCGACTAATAATCTATAACTTTGTCGCAAAAAGTTTCCATTTTTTCTAAAAATACAAATTTTTCAACACAATTATAACATTTTCTACATTTTGTATGAAACAAACCCGACTTATTTATATTTGCCATAGTTTTTTCGAAAAGGTAAAATACTTTTTTTGTATGCATGTAGATAAATAATTGTAAGGAAGAGAGACAAATAATTTATTGCTAGTAATGAATCTACAAAATAGATTCACCTTTGAATTGCGGCACATGCAGAAAGACTATGTGTGCTTGTAGATCAGCTGCCGATGAGGAATGTTGCCGAGTACAGTGGAAGTTATCCGAACCCGACAAATTCCGACCCAGGTCTCGTCTACTAGGTTGGTAGAGCGGCGTGGTACCGAATTCCAACAGTTTTTCATTTATTCGAAAACGGCGCCGCGCTACCCTCCCCCCCCCCCCCCCTAATGGATGGACGAACCTTTTATGTTAGAATTTAAATAAATTTTCCTTTTTCTTGGAAAAATTTATCTTCTAATTTTTCAATTTAAAAAATTAAATTATCAATTTATTGCCAAATGTTTGCTCTAAATAATAAACCACGTAAGGTTGTTCTAGCTCGTTTAGTTTTTAAGTAATACGATTCCAAACAAGGTTATTATTTCGTCGTAAATAAATTTTGTTCGAGCTCGGTATTATTCCGCGCCGCGCCGCTCTACCGACCTAGTGGACGACCAACTTTATGGGACTACATCTTTAGCACCGAGTTGAGACAGACGACGACGCCATACTGTTTATCATGACAACGTCAAATGGACCTACTTCTGACTTGTATTGAGTTGCAACATTTTGATAACGTAATGTACCTAGAAAATGTCACACATGCACTTTTATTGAGGTCTAATTTGGGTGCTAACCTAACGTATAAGGTAAAATCGTATGCATCGACTTGTTTACTGGACTAATTAATCTCCCGAAGGGTACATCCTTGGCTCACCAAACTTCGTCAGGGGTAGGTGAGTTGATTGTTGGGCGGATTGCATAACCGAAATGTTGAAGGGGCAGCATTTAAACAAATTCTATATCTCCCGCAACTGTATCCCGATTTCGGGGTCGATGGGCCAATTGTTGTGCGGGTTGGATAGCTAAAATTTTGAAGCGCCAATAATGTTCAAAACCTCGGTTATGCAATCCGCCTGACAGATCGAGGTGATAGAAGATAGAAGGACAATACTTGGTGACATATTTCTAAAGGATACCATTGCTGGGTCAACAACATAGGTTGTCCAGACCCAGATGTCCAGGACATTAGACCGACCTAATTAAAGGTTAAACTTAGTCAGGTTAAACTAAATTAAAGGTTAAAACTAAAATGTATTCTTACATTTTCTTATCAAATCTGGAGGCTCTCGATATAGGCCTACTATGACAAACCGTTCGGAGCTCTAAAAAATAAAACAAATAATATAGCATAAGTGAAATTACTGTGGTAGTACGCATGCAAATCATGCATATAATTCGTTATTTCTCGCCTCTCATTCTTTGTATTGATTAAATTACCTTAGCAATTTTTCTGCTAACTTCTACGTATATTTATTGGTCACGGTAGATAATACAAAACAAATGAGTTTAATTTGTGAAAATAGACATCTGTGACATATTAATTAAAAATAAAATTATATATCTATACTAATATCATAAAGAGGTAAAGTTTTTTTTTTTTTTTTGTATGTAGGGGGTAATCTCTGGCACTATTGAACCGATTGAAAAAACAGTTTTACAAATAAAAAGCTACACTATCCCTGAGTAACATAGGCTATAATTCATTTCGATAAAAACCTTTTTTTATTTCAATATTTGTAAATTTAGTCGGAAAAAATTCTTAGGTTAGGCCTAGAATGATAAACCAACACATGTATTTACATTTATTACCATAGCAACCAATTGAATAAAATAACAGATAATAAAGCTGTTTGCTCCAATATTTCCATTAACCGTTGATTTTAAAATTTGAAGCAATTATTTTTGTATTTCTAGCTTTTAGATTATTGTTTTAAAGTGTATACCTGAGCCTTGCTGGTTCTTTTAACCATTATCATAACTGCTGTTATCAAATATAAGAAATAATTTGATTTGAACATTTATCATTATTTATTTACCATCTTAGTTTTGAGGTTATTATTAATCCTATACCTTTATTATAAATAAAACATAACATATGTTTTTAGAAGGTTCTATTGGGGGTTGGCGTGCGGAGCACGCAAGGGCTCCCCTAGTACTGTATATACAAACTTGTCTTCATAAATTTTTAGTGAAATCATTGGCGCAATTGGTTTAATTTGTATGGGGCAGTTACTGGACATCTAAGGTTAATTAAATACGGTCGGTATAATCATAATTTATGAAATAAATATTTAAACCATGTTTTGTATTTGTGATAAATATAAATTTAAAATTAGGTAATGACTACAGGTCAAATTTTGTAAAAGCTATCACTTGTTGTAATTTAGTACAAAGATGAAAACTCCTTAAATATTATGTTAAAAGACCTGCAACTTCTAAATAGGCCTAATTTCAAGATAGGCTACCAATCTTGGTTGGTAAAAGAAACATTTTTATCAATAAAAAACTTTTCGGTAAAGTTGGTAATTTCTGAATTTACTTTATTTTACTGATTTGTAAATTAGTAGTAACAGATAAATCAGATTGCTTTCGCATGACAAATTACAGGACGAAACCGATGGTATAAATTACTTAATATTCAACCGATCCACAACCTTTCAAGAACATATTACCGTAGTTAGCTTAAAACGGTTCGAATCTGGTGTTAGATTTTTGAAAGTGTAATAGTAATCGGTTTTGGACAAGCCACCTTTTTATTTCAGATATACTACTTTTATTTATACAGACAGGACTAGCTGGCCCGATCCGGCTTTGCACGGTTAGACAAATCAAAGTTAAATGTATATTAAGAAAAAATATATTATATCAATAAATGTATTACACTATGTATTTCTTATGGGGATTTTTAGTAACTTTGATCCCTCCCAAACCTCCCCTAAAATTTCGAATTTTTTAAAACCCATTTGTAGAGAGCACCTATGGCCCTAGAGGAAGCTACATACCAAATTTCGTTCCAATCGGTTCAGTGGTTTTGGAGAAATGGTGATTTAGTAACTTTTACCCCCCCCCCTCAAACCCCCTAAAATTTTGATTTTTTTTTTAAACCCTTTCTTATCAACACCTATGATCCTAGAGGAAGCTATATAATAAATTTCATTTCAATCCGTTCAATAGTTTTAGAGAAATCGTGATTTAGTACTTTAACCCCCCAAAACCACCTAAAATTTCGATTTTTTTAAAAACCTTTCTTAGTGAGCACCTATGGTTCTAGAGGAAGCTGTATAACAAATTTCATTCCAATCCGTTTAGTAGTTTTTGAGAAATCGTCATCAGTGAGTCAGTGGATTTGGCTTTTATATATACTAGGGGAGACACCTGCGTGCTCCGCAAGCCAACCCCCCCACTCCCCAACTCCCTGTTGGAACCCTAGCTAACCTGCGCGAAGTTTTTGCAATTAATGTAGGCCTAGTTGCTTGATTTAATAAGAGATTGATTTATTAAATTTACTAAAAAGACAATTTTTCATCATTGATTGATTTATTAAATTTATTTACATTGATTTATTAAATTTACTAAAAACACAATTTCATCATCACTAATTATCCGTTCACCTCCATAACTATTGAACTATAAACAGAAAAACATAATTAAGCAACAGCAAAATTAAACATAACCTACTTCAATAAAGTAAATTACAACATAAACTAACCATGTTATGATAATAAAACATGTGCTGTTATAATCAGCTGATCTGTGCTATTATATATTTTTATGTCCAATAGAACTCCAGATGATAATAAAACATATGCTGTTATAGTCAGTTGATCAGTAAATACAATGTTATTGAATAGAAAATATTTTAAATTACATTTTAAAAATATTAAATGATGGAATAGTAAAATTTTAAGTAAAATGGGCAAATATAGAGTTAATTACCATTCATTTAACACAAACTGCATGTCAATCGGTCCAATAGAACTCGAAATCTCACTTGGAATAGGCCTAAAAATTTTCCCCATGTTAAATTGCCATAAGAGATTTTAATTTCCGTTTTTAGAAAATTTAGTGCTGTAATTACTAAAATCCAAGTAAAATGGGCACATATAGAGTTAATTACCTTTCATTTAACACAAACCGCATGTCAATCGGACCAATAGAACTCGAGATCTCACTTGGAATAGGCTTAAACAATTTTCCCATGTTAAATGGCCATAAGAGATTTTAATTT
>JAGFPH010004298.1:8749-29897 GCA_018207615.1 Philaenus spumarius | reverse complement strand
AAGAGATTTTAATTTCCGTTTTTTGAAAATTTAGTGATGTAATTACTTAAATCCAAGTAAAATGGGCACATATAGAGTTAATTACCTTTCATTTAACACAAACCGCATGTCAATCGGACCAATAGAACTCGAGATCTCACTTGGAATAGGCTTAAACAATTTTCCCATGTTAAATTGTCATAAGAGGTTTTAATTTCCGTTTTTTGAAAATTTAGTGATGTAATTACTAAAATCCAAGTAAATTGGGCAAATATAGAGCTAATTACCTTTCATTTAACACAAATCGCATGTCAATCGGCCCAATAGAACTCGAGATCTCACTTGGAATAAGCTTAAACAATTTTCCCATGTTAAATTGCCATAAGAGATTTTAATTTCCGTTTTTTGAAAATTTAGTGATGTAATTACTAAAATCGAAGTAAAATGGGCACATATAGAGTTAATTACCTTTCATTTAACACAAACCGCATGTCAATCGGACCAATAGAACTCGAGATCTCACTTGGAATAGGCTTAAACAATTTTCCCATGTTAAATTGCCATAAGAGATTTTAATTTCCGTTTTTTGACAATTTAGTGATGTAATTACTAAAATCCAAGTAAAATGGGCAAATATAGAGCTAATTACCTTTCATTTAACACAAATCGCATGTCAATCGGCCCAATAGAACTCGAGATCTCACTTGGAATAAGCTTAAACAATTTTCCCACGTTAAATTGCCATAAGAGATTTTAATTTCCGTTTTTTGAAAATTTAGTGATGTAATTACTAAAATCCAAGTAAAATGGGCACATATAGAGTTTATTACCTTTCATTTAACACAAACCGCATGTCAATCGGACCAACAGAACTCGAGATCTCACTTGGAATAAGCTTAAACAATTTTCCCATGTTAAATTGCCCTAAGAGATTTTAATTTCCGTTTTTAGAAAATTTAGTGATGTAATTACTAAAATCCAAGTAAAATGGGCACATATAGAGTTAATTACCTTTCATTTAACACAAACCGTATGTCAATCGGACCAATAGAACTCGAGATCTCACTTGGAATAAGCTTAAACAATTTTCCCACGTTAAATTGCCATAAGAGATTTTAATTTCCGTTTTTTGAAAATTTAGTGATGTAATTACTAAAATCCAAGTAAAATGGGCACATATAGAGTTTATTACCTTTCATTTAACACAAACCGCATGTCAATCGGACCAATAGAACTCGAGATCTCACTTGGAATAGGCTTAAACAATTTGCCCATGTTAAATTGCCATAAGAGATTTTAATTTCCGTTTTTTGGAAATTTAGTGATGTAATTACTAAAATCCAAGTAAAATGGGCAAATATAGAGTTAATTACCTTTCATTTAACACAAACCGCATGTCAATCGGACCAATAGAACTCGAGATCTCACTTGGAATAGGCTTAAACAATTTTCCCATGTTAAATTGCCATAGGAGATTTTAATTTCCGTTTTTTGAAAATTTAGTGATGTAATTACTAAAATCCAAGTAAAATGGGTAAATATAGAGCTAATTACCTTTCATTTAACACAAATCGCATGTCAATCGGCCCAATAGAACGCGAGATCTCACTCGGATTACAAAAAACCTTTTCAAATTAATATATAGATTATATAGATGAGTGAAAAGTATGAGAACGACTTAATATTTCGTATATAAGGAAAATTTGAATGTAGAAGTGATTGAAGAACCTACTCTATGTAAAAATACTATTTTGTTAACAATTCAAATAATGTACCAGTCAACTTGGATCCGCCATCTTGAATTTAACTTTATTTTTTTTAATAGGAAGGTGATCATGTGATACATCATTTCGATATGGAATTTCAAGAGAAAACCAACGGTGAAATTCGCACATCCATATATTTAACCGATTAAACATGGGAACCAACGAAATCGTGTTTTCCGATTTTCTTAGAATATTATTTTGCTGTACTGTTTTTTATATATAGCCTATTAATTATTATTCTTTCTGGATTTAGAATTAAATAAGCTTTCAAACGATATGACACGACTTTCACGATATTTGGTTGAACCAATCAATTTAAAAAAAAAATCAAAATGGCTGTAACTAAAAAATTTTAAATAATACTTCCAAATATCTTTGTGTGGCGTATCATTTAAAAGCTTATTTAATTCAAAATCGAAAAAGAATAATAATTAACGTTTCTTAAAAAATAGTATAGCAAAATGGGGCACCTTCGAAAAACACGATTTTGTTTGTTTTTTGGCCGCCATTTTTAATTTGTTAAAACTATGGATGTGCTAATTTCAACGTTGGTTTTCTCTTAAAATTCTACATCGAAATAATGTATCTCATGACCACCTTCACATAAAAAAAAAACAAAGTTACATTCTAGATGGCGGATAATTTTCTTGAAATCTTAACAAAATAGTATTACTTTCCTTACCCTATACTAGGTAAGGTAAGTATTGCGATCGACCCAAAAATTCGATGTCGAGTTTTCATAATATCTTTACGTTTCAAGGCCCCCTGAGTCCAAAAAATGCATTTTTGGCAATTGGTCTGTCTGTGTGTCTGTGTGTCTGTGTGTGTGTGTGTGTGTGTCCGGAGTGCACAGGGCAAACGGCTGGACGGATCGAACTGAAATTTACAGGATATCTTCAAACACGTAAACAATTAAACCCATGTAAATTTGAAGCAAATCGGAGGTGGTGTCTTACCGTGGGACCAGTTTTTAGCACATTTTTGGTATTTACTCCAAAACCCCTCTAACGATTTTAATTAAACTTTGCTAACATACTCTACTCAGACCCCCTTAACACGCTATGTACGCTATATACCCTTAAAAATTCGTTGAAAAAAGTTATTACAAAAACGCAAGTTATTTTGTTTGTATCTCCGAAATGGCTGGTCCTATCGACTTGAAAATGGTCTCATTCGATTCAGCGTCCAAAAGAATGTCAAAAAAAGATACCCCACTCAACTTTTTCCATTTTTTCAAAAATTGATCCCAAAAACGCCCTTTTTGAGAAATCGATTGAGACCAAAATCAGGTCCGTGGGATTAACCGTTTTGAAGTTAGTACCGCTTTCTTCGAAACGGATACTCCTATTAACTCAAAAATGGTATCATCAATCTCTCGCTCGAAAAATTTGGTAATTGATACAGCATCTATTTTGGTAAGGAAAGTTGTGTGTTGTGCACACCAGATGTTTTTTACATAGCGTAGGTTCCTCAATCACATCTACCTTCAAATTTTCCTTATAATATACGAAATATTAGGCCGTTCACCCACAATGTATATCAAAATCTTATGTTACTGATCACTATAATAGATAATATAATGGATATTGGGAAAGTATTTGTAATTCGGTGTTAGCAAAAATTAACAGTACTGAAATTGTAATCGTTTTTAATGTTCCATTTTTAGACAAATAAAGTAAAAGAAAGCTGAAAACTTTAGTTTTCTAACAAACACATGCTTTACATCCATTCAGTTTTAGGCAATTTTAGAAGCATGGTTGAAGATCTTCGAACATGTCGCTGAAAAGGGGTTGTTGCTTGCTTCTAACTGGTTTCCGCTCCACTCCTACCTGAATTTTAGTTTATTATAGTAGCGTTATGAAAACTTTTTTTATAACAAGAAAATATAAAAATAAATCAAATAACGTTGTGTATCGCGGTCGTCAGTTTATTTTGATACCAAATTTGAAGTAAATCGGTAAATGTTGAGTAATTAAATGGCATAGCTTTTAATGTAACTAAGAACTATTTAATTACTCAACATTTACCGATTTACTTCAAATTTGGAATCAAAATAAACAGACGATCGTGATACACAACGTTATGTGATTTATTTTTATATATTATGTTCTTGTTATAAAAAAAGTTTGCATAACGCTACTATAAAAAATTAAAATTCAGGTAGAAGTGGAGCGGAAACCAGTCGACCGTGCTCGGTAGGCTTAAACTTCCGCCTCACTCTGAGGTGAATTTTACTATAACGTCTAGTTATTTCTTCTGGAAGCTCAGCATTGGTAGTCGGTGACTAATTAGGAAGATGTTTTCCTTCACCATTTCCCACATACAACGTGTCAAAAAAATCCTGGGTACGGCTTACTATCTCAAAATGTACGAGTCTTATGAGATAGAAATAAAAGCAGTTATTCAGAACCATAAAAGAACTACTTTTTGGCGAGTTTGAAATTTTTGTCCGCCATCTTGGAATGAACTTATTTTTTTTTAATGGGAAAGGTGGCCATGTGATACATCATTTCGATGTAGAATTTCAAGAGAAAACCAACGGTGAAATTTTCACATCCATGTCTTTAACCGATTAAAATATTTTTTTTAAAAATAGTACTGCAAAGTGGGGCAAAATCGGAAAACACGATTTCGTTGTTTTTGGCCACCATTTTTAATCGGTTAAAGATTCTTCTAAAAGATGTACTAACCATGTTCAATTTTGAAAGATGTCCGTTGAAGGTTTGTTTTCGGAGACTGCAGAACTTACTTAAGAAGTCTTTCGTGGTTTTCATTCGTAGTGACCGTTTTTGGTCGGCCTACACACTTAACGCTGATTCAAAATACTGCCCTTATGTCTAAACTTGTCAATAACACTTATCACTACGGCATTACTTGTCGACTGTTTGATAAATATTTCTTGAAACTCTACAGCAGCTCGTCAAACTATTACCACTGGAACGACCTGTTCTGTTTGAACAAGAATAATGCTCCAATAAGACCTTCCTAGAACCATCACAGCGCTAACTAACCTGAAACAAGAAAGTAATAGTAAGCAAAGTGGATTGGCAACAATCAACAATGTAATCAGCTGTTTTAAAAACCAACCACAGCTGCTGATTAATATAATTACTGTTTATTTTGGCACATACCGAATAGTTTTCAAACAAATTTCACAAATTCGATAATCACGTTTTTAACATGCTTGTTTTTTCCACGAGAACTCACAGTCTTCCTTACTTGATAGCCAATTGTATTAATTACCGTGAGTGCATGTAGATGCAAGTGGTACCTATTAACAGACTTGGCTTATCTGGTCACTTTCCTTGTACGTGACTGTACATTTATTGATGTATATCGTAGGTTACACTTGTTGCAATGCAAATAATTAAGTCAAGTCATAACTAAGTCGTGACTAGATAAATCTGCGACCAGAGTGTTGTATGTTTGGTTATGTTTCTTGCTTCCTTGTTAAGTCAGCACAACTACTAATGTTACGTTCCGACAAAACTGTCTTTCACAATGTACGGAAACTAGACAAGACTTGGTTTTTTGTTGGAATACCAAGTATCAGTAGCGGTCTCTAGTGTCATTCGAACCAGTTTTGCTAAATTAAAATTACTATATCAATCAACTTAATAAAAAATGCATCTGTTTTAACTAGAGAAGAAATACAAATGATTAGATATGAAGGAGGCCATTTATTGCTTTATGGATAAATTTTCTTCATAATTCTTTAACAACATGGAAACGTAGGCGTTGCAACTAACATAGAGGTTAATTCCAGTGAATTTCTACGCAAGCACTGTTAAAATTATTTTGGGTAAACAAAGTGTGGTTCTAAACAGTGAAATTTTAATGACGATCCTTCCACGAGCAAAACTAAACACACACATTACAGAAAAAATCTAAAATAAATTTACTTGGAATAGTAATAATTTCTTATATCATGAGCAAGCAATCTCGTTACCTACAGGGTGGCGCCCTAAATAAATCAATTAAATATCTACAGAACAACCTGATGATTTCCTCTTGTGAGCAAGGCAGACAGTCAGGATATACCGGGAACAGAACCCTGCTAAACTCTCAGGGCTCTATAAAAAAGGCTAAACCGTTTCTTTGATCTCGGCACTGTGGCGCCAGTTTCACTCTGACGTCACTGTGCTGATAACTGCAAAGACTAAAACAGTGGACTCCTTGTAACTCGCTGTTGTAACTCGACGGGAAAGCTTCAGTAAAATAAAACTTACACATTCTTAATATAAATAAAGTACGGATTCTAACAGTATACAAAGCTTTTATTTTAACAGGTATTTCGAAGTTTAATAATTGAAAATGTTCGAGAATTATCACAGACCGACATGGAAAAGTTACTAAGCGAGGAAATTTTTTATTTTTGGGTTACAAACAAACTTCTAGCGGGAAAGTTGTAGCCAATGAGTTGACCTAAACGTCTCAATTCACCGATTTGTGATAAAATTATTACATCATTATGAAATCGTTTTTAAATGAGCGCGAGGCGGTGACGCGCCGCCACTCCCGGTGTACTGTTGTTTGATACTGGAATATTTACATCCTTATCCATTACGTCTATGTACATATTGTTTTTTAAGGTAATATAGTAAATTACTTGTCCCCAGGTAATTATTCCAGCTAGAAAAAAAGTATTATTTTAAATTAAAATAACAATATGTACATAAACGTAATGGATAAAGATGTAAATATTCCAGTATTAAACAATTGTGAAGTTAAAAGTAGCTTCAGTCAAAGAAACATTTAAGTACTCCGCAAATTAGACAACAATGAACAAATTAAATAAAAGGCAGCATATTTCTTTATTATAAGGCAATTCTTTTAATTAAATATGAAACTAATTTTTTTACGTAATTACGATTTTCTTTTTCCATCCTTGATCTCTAATTTTATTTCTTTGAATGTACGTAATTATGATACTATTTTTTAAACGTTAACCTCCAACTTAACTTTTTGTGTCCACTTCAATAATATCAAATTTTAATTATAAATTATAATTAGTTTATGTTAAAATAAAATGCTTACTTTTTTTCTAGCTGGCATAATTACCTGGGGACAAGTGATTTACTATATTCCCTTAAAATAACAATATGTAGATAAACGTAATGGATAAGGATGTAAATATTCCAGTATCAAACAACTGTACTTCGGGAGTGGTGCCGCGGCACCTTCTAGCGCTCATTTAAAAACGATTTCATAATGATGTAATCATTTTATTACAAATCGGTGAATTGAAAAGTTTAGTTAAATTCATTGGCTACAACTTTCCCGTTGGAAGTTAGTTTATAATCAAAAAATAAAAAATTTCCTCGCTTAGTAACTTTTCCATGTCAGTCTGCGATAATTCTCAAATATTTTCAATTATTAAAATTCGAAATACCTGTTAAAATAAAAGTTTTTTTATAGTGTTAGAATCCGTACTTTATGTAGATTAAGAATATCTAAGTTTTATTTTACTGAAGCTTTTCCGTCGAGTTACAACAGCGAGTTAACGACAGCGCGCACATTACTGAAATATTACCAGTTGGTATAGTGTCAGCATGGTGACGTCATATACAATCGATACTGGGTCACCGTAAATGAGCAAAATGGTATAGCCCTTGTTATAGCGCCCTGGCTAACTCTAGCCCTTTCTCCCTGACCGAGGCAGGACATAGTTAAAGGAGGTAAAAAACGTGTTTTCCCGCTACACTAGACGCAGTAGCCGTAGTTGCATCTTAATAAACATTCCGACTTCTACAGCTGTAAGTTCTACAAAATCCTATTTTACAAACATTGTTGTGCCGTAGGAAGATCAATAAAAATTGTCTCCGGCCTTGTCGAGGTTGCCATGATGTAACGTTTACCGACACGACCTTTGCGCATGCTCTCAAACTATTCCCGCTGCAGTCACGCCCCTCACGACGTCGTAGATCCGACACAGAAACAGAAATATATAGGCTAGGCCAAATTTTACTATTATATAATATATGAGTTCTTTAGAGTAGATACTTTCCCTCCCTAAACGTACCCGAATGTTGAATACAGGCATTTCATTGCTTGATCTGATTATTAGTTTGTATTGATGAGAAAAAAACCTAAACAATAATTTACAAACAAAATGTTTGCCGCTGTTTTTCTCTTTTTTTAATTTTAACTAGATTGATTATTTAAACTAGATACCACAAAATGTTTTAATTATTTTATCAGCCAATATAATTTGTCAAAATTACAATTACTGCATAAATACATTTCATTTTAAGGGGACTTGCCATGGGATAAAAAATTTGTTCACAATTTGTTTTTTTTATTATTGATTACTATTTTTCAGAATGTGCTGAATAACGTAATATTTTTTTATTTATTCGTTTTTAGTTCAATTAGAAGTTGGTGAAAAAAAATATTGTTTTATCCTTACACTATGGTATTCATGAAAAATGTTACTTTTGAATGGCTAAACGCTCGAAAGCAGTTCATTTATTATCATACATATAAATTTTATGAAGTAAAGTTTTCTCACGTTGGCTACTCTGTGTTTCTGTTTAGTGCCTGTGAAAAAAAAAATAGTTTGACATTTTGACATCAGTTGTTGTTTGTTGTTGCTAGCCCAGGTCACTTCAGTTTGATGAAATTGTGTTGCTTAGCTGCAAAAACAAATAGGCCTACAACTCTGTGGACACTGACCCTGTTATAAATAGCCAACAAGTTTTAGACTTTGCACGTCTGTAGGCCTATATAGACTATGTTTAGGCTGAGCATAGGCCTAAAACTATGCCAGTTGCAGTCAAGTGTTCATATTTTGCTAATACATTTACTGCTATCTATATATATAAAAGTCAAATCCACTGACTCACTGATCATGATTTCTCAAAAACTACTGAACGGATTGGAATGAAATTTGGTATGTAGCTTCCTCTAGGGCTCACTAAGAAAGGGTTTAAAAAATTCGAAATTTTAGGGGAGGTTTCTGGGGTCAAAGTTACTAACAATCCCCATACAAAATACATAATGTAATATATTTATTTATATAATATAGCCTATTTTTTGTTAATATACATTTACCTTTTATTTGTCTATCCGTGCAAAGCCGGATCGGGCAGCTTGTAATTCTATTTGATTTAAAATTTGTTTGTTTGTTTGTTTGTAGGGGTTAATCTCTGGAACTACTGAACCGATTGAAAAAATCGTTTTACTTATAAAAATATATACTATTCCTGAGTAACATAGGCTATAATTAATTTTGATTTAAGGGTTGAAACAACCTCCAAAACAATAGATATTAATTGCTATGTTTTCCTTAAAGCTAGAGAGCTGCAATTTTGTATATTTATTTCTTACAAGATACATACAAAAAGTAAACTAGATTTGCATTTTGTAGCGAGCTGCTAAGTGGTGAAAATGTAGGAACAACCCCTAAAACAATAAAAATGTATTGTTATATTTTGTTTAAAGTTAGTGAGCTGAAAATTTTTACATTTATTTCTTACGAGATAAGTAGAATATTTATCATGGATTTACATTTTTTCGCGTGCTCCTAAGGGGTAAACTCCTATAAAAAATGTTGATTGTTATACTTTCCAAAGCTAGAGAACTGAAAATTTGGCACTTTATAGGAAATAAGTGTTTTATACTAAATAAAATAAATAATAACACACGCAATTTAAATAGTTACATCTAATGGGTGGACTGAGAAGCAACAGCCCCTTTACAATACAAATACATTTTTATACTTCCCATGATTCACATCTTTGTTTCATAAATGGTAATCTGTTTGCGTTTGCTTCACCGCGAGGTTGGCGAGCGAAGCGAGCAAGAGGCGTAGCCCTCTAGTATGCTTAATAAAGTTTCATGTGAGTGCAATGCTATTCAAATGGGGCAGTAACGATTTAATAATTAATTATCCTATTGATTTTGTATAAACTAATGATAGAATCGAAACAAAATATATCCATGCGATCTGACAGATTAAGGGGTACTTTACTGACAAATTTCATATTTATAGTTTTTAAAATCTATAGAAATTTAGAAACTCCAGAAGACAGAGGGGATAAGTACCAGAGCAAAACGTTGTGGTTTTAAGTTATAACATACAGTTCCGCTAATAAAGCTATAAATACTTAGTAGCGTGTTTTAGTACATGAAAGTGCCTACAGGTGTCGCAGAACAGATTACTTACCGAAGAGCTTTATTTGCATGTACTGTATCAAAGTAAAGACCCATTCTAATGATATTTATTTACTTTTTGTGCTAACGCCTACTCCCGATTAAACATAATTCAATACCCAGTCAGGGACAATTAAGGGTTTGGAAAAGGGTTTTGTAAAAAAACTGGAGTAACGTTTTCATAATTTACGAGATTACTGTCAATTGAGTTATTTAAAGTTTTATTGTGATGGAGTTTTGATCGTAAATCGAATTGTACAAGATACAAAGACTCCGCAAGTTTACTTTGTTACGTGCAAAAAGTAATTTTGAATATGTTACAAAATCGTATTGGTTACTTAAAATATAACTAGGGGTCCTGCCCCTGGACGCTTCGCGTCCCAACCCCGCCTCGGCCTTCGGCCTCAGATGGCTGCTTCGCTTCGCTCGCAGTTGGAAAATTCGTTAAAGAATGTCGTTAATCTTTGGTTCGTTTGCATATGGGTTTGTAAAATTATGAAACCAGGCTTAAATATGTTAACAGTAATTACAAGATTAATTATAACCTCAAGTGCATGCTTTAGAAACGTGAGAGGCTTTCATTACGATTTTAGTCCTAGTTCTACAATCTTCTGTCAACTAAAGTTTTGAAACCAGGCCTAAATATAGTAAAAGTTATTGCAGGATTAACATAACCTCAGTACTATGTTTCGGAAATGAGCCAGGCCTATATTACAAAATTGACTATTAGAAATTATCCATATTTGCCAAGTTTACCTTTTTTTTTTTTTTGTCAAAATAAAATGTTAAATCAGGCCCAATTTATTCTAATTCAAACGTGTTAAAACAGTATAAATTAGCCTGTTTTTTAACAGGTTTAAAAGTATCCAATGAACAGCTGATAAAACAGTATAAATTGGCTTGTTTATAAACAGCTGTTTAGATCACTTTATTTACTATTTCGTTTTTATTTTGTAACCAACACGGCAACCCATAAGACCTTATGTTAAAATAATTCAACTTTTAAATTAGATTTTCTCAAAGAATGGCGTTTTTACACGAAATACAACTATATGGGTGTACTTAAAAATCAAAACTACACCTAAATACAAAATGTCTTTGAATTCGTTAGAGCCGTTTTCGAGATCCGCGACAGATACAAAGATAGATACAAGAATTGCTCATTTAAAGTAATAGGATATTTCGTTGTTATTTTGTAACCAACATGGCAACCCATAAGACCCTATGTTAAATAAAATTTTACAACTTTTAAATGAGATTTTCTCAAAAAATGGCGTTTTTACACGAAATACAACTATGTGGGTGTACTTAAAAATCAAAACTACACCTAGATACAAAATTTCTTTGAATTCGTTAGAGCCGTTTTCGATACAAGTATTGCTCATTTAAAGTAATAGGATGTACCAGGGGCCAGCCCATGCTCGCTTGGCTCGCCAACTCTCGCGGTGACTCAAGCAAATGTAAACAGATTATTGAATACTCTGATTGATTAGGACCGAATTACTTGGATCTAGTGATATTTACATAGTGTAAGGCAGAGATAAAAATAATTACGCACCAGCCCTAATAATTCGAATTACGGCAAGCTTTGTAATTTCACCATAAATATTAAAATAAACGGTACCAGGAACTGGCACATACTTTCTCCCAAATACATTGAAATTACTAAACAGATTCAGTGTGACTTGTAGGGTGGGGTAGGAGAGTTTTTTTATTAAAGTTGGAGATCAACTAATAAATATTATTATTATTATTATTATCTAGAGAGAAAATTATTCGATCGATTTCGAACAAATTTGCACCAAACACGTCAATTAGGTCTTCATAGATGCACGTAAAATGGTTTTGAAATTTTTTTTAAAACAACCCGCTTTATGGCCAAAAAACCCCCAAAAACAGTTATTATTATTATTATTAGCTAAACGAGAATTTTTAGAAAGATGCGGGTTTTTGTGTATGGTAGGGCACATTAAAGGCTACAAATAAGCCAAATTTTATCAAAATCGTTAGAGCCGTTTTTTTATAAAAAAATAATAACTGATTTTTTGGGGGTTTTTTGGCCAAAAAGGGGGTTGTTTTTCAAAATTGTTCAAAACCAATTTTCGTGCATCTATACAGGCGTACTGGACATGTCTGGTGCAAATTTGGTTGAAATCGATTGAATAGTTTTCTCTCTAGCTTTGTATACTTTTATTAAAGTAGGCGATTAACTAATAAATATTATTATTATTAGCTAGAGAGAAAACTATTCGATCGATTTCGAACAAATTTGCACCAAACACGTCAATTAGGTCTTTATAGATGCACGTAAAAAGGTTTTGAAAATTTTTGAAAAACAACCCCCTTTATGGCCAAAAAACCCCCCAAAATCAGTTATTATTATTATTATTAGCTAAACGAGAATTTTTAGAAAGATGCGGGTTTTTGTATATGGTAGGGCACATTAAAGGCTACAAATAAGCCAAATTTTATCAAAATCGTTAGAGCCGTTTTTTTTATAAAAAAATAATAACTGATTTTTTGGGGGTTTTTTGGCCAAAAAGGGGGTTGTTTTTCAAAATTGTTCAAAACCCTTTTTCTTGCATCTATACAGGTGTACTGGACATGTCTGGTGCAAATTTGGTTGAAATCGATTGAATAGTTTTCTCTCTAGCTTTGTATACATACAGACATACATACATACAGACATACATACAGACATACATACAGACATACAGACATACAGACAGACATTTTGTAAAAACCACTTTTTTGGACTCAGGGGGTCCCAAAACGGATATTTCCACAAAAATCTCAACATCGATTTTTTTTGCGATCACTATATTTTCTCTATACTATAGTATAGTGAGAAAGTAATAATCAATTTTCAACATTTAAAAAAAAATTCATTTTAAATAAACAATATAATGTGTAACACTAGATGTTTAACTTATAATACAGTAAGACTTTTTCTTAGCTAACATAAAAAAACTGTTAGCTTGCTAAGTTGGTAGCTATGTTAATAAATACTAGCTGGAAGCCGATCTACGATCTGGTTATGATCCCATCAGCTAAACTCTAGCTTTGTTTTATATCCCCGATAAAGCAAATTATAAAATTATCTTTAAAGATTATTTTATTAAAATATTTTAATAAATATGTTTAATTGATATGTTTTTATCGATTGTGGAGACTATTTTTTTTAAGTATATATCAGATATGTAAGTGATAAACATACTCAATGTACAGTATTAAACATCATGGAAACTGCAAAGTATGTTAGGTTTGTGTTTAAATATTGTAAATGTATTTAAACATTGTTGTTTTTTTATAGTTTAACGTACCATAAATGAGTGTGAATACCATATAGGATTTTTTTAGGATAGGCCTATAACATTTCACAACTTAATTAATAAAGGGTAAGTTTTAGAAGCTGTTGTTTTTTAACGTCTGTGTTATATGATATTTATTAGTTGCTATGGTAACTACTGATACACATTAGGCCTACCACACAACTTTAAAGGAAACATCTGATTATGGTACTGGCATTGAAAACATTTATGCATCAGCTGTGCTGTGTATTTTAAATGGACAAATTATGCATCAGCTGTGCTGTGTATTTTAAATGGACAAATTTTACTTTTTAATTTGAGAAAAAGATGTAGAAAACGAGGTTTCCGGTAATTTTCAATAAGTCCAACTGACTTTTTTGGTAACAAATAACTTATGTACCAAATTACAAGGGAATCCTTAGAGCCGTTTTAGAAATTAAATTCTGCAAAAACATACAATTATTGCTCATTTAATAATATAAGATAAATGCTTTCAATAAACGTCGTTTGATCATTGTAGGCCTAAATTATCATTATGTTTTTTATCCAAATCATCTCTTTTATTAATAACTAGTAAATTCCCGTGAAAAATCACAGGCGGGTTAATTAGATACACATCAGAAATACATCATTTATACAAAACACAACACACTTTGTCTAGGCCTACATAACTCTATGCAGACGGGGATTTTTACCTCGGTAAATGTGTACAATAATTATAAGGACTACTAGCTGACCCGTACGGCGTTGCCCGTGGTGGTTGGTATTTTCAGTCTTTTTAACGTAATTGTATTCTTTTTAACTGTTCAGTCAGTGAGTGGTATTTGGCTTTTATATATATAGATCTTAAATAATTAAAGCACTATTTTCATAATAATAAAAGATCTGAAATTATGATTTTAGTAACTTTGATCCCCCCAAACCCCCCTCAAATTTCGAATTTTTTCAAGCCCTTTCTTAGTGAGCACCTATGGCCCTAGAGGAAGCTACATACCAAATTTCATTCCAATCCATTCGGTAGTTTTGAAGAAATCGTTTTTAACAAATTTGATCCCCCCAAACCTCCCCTAAAATTTCGAATTTTTTCAAACCCTTTCTTAGTGAGCACTTATGGCTCTAGAGGAAGCTACATACCAACTTTCATTCCAATCCATTAAGTAGTTTTGAAGAAATCGTTTTTTAACAACTTTGATCCCCCCAAACCTCCCCTAAAATTTCGAAATTTTTCAAACCCTTTCTTAGTGAGCACCTATGGCCCTAGCGGAAGCTACGTACCAAATTTCATTCAAATCCATTCGGTAGTTTTGAAGAAGTCATTTTTTAATAACTTTGATCACCCCAAACCCCCCTAAAATTTCGAATTTGTTCAAACCCTTTCTTAGTGAGCACCTATGGCCCTAGAGGAAGCTACATACCAAATTTCATTCCAATCCGTTCGGTAGTTTTTGAGAAATCGTGATGAGTGAGTCAGTGGGTTTTGGCTTTTCCTATAGATAAAACTGTAGGAATATTTGTTAAGATTTAGTGTTTATGTAACTTAAATTATTATATATATTTAAAGAAAGATAAAAATATCATCTTTTAATTGCCTTTCATTTCATATTGATAGATCAAATGATTTAGAAGTTATTAATATTATAGGCTATATATTGATTGAAGTTGTAAACATAACCTCAAAATATAATCTACGCTAGGTTTTGTTTGCGTATTACAGTTGGTCGGTGAAATCAGCTGTTATATTATTAAGTTATATCATTTCTTCTTGAATGTTACTCCACGTACGTTCGTACGTACACTCGCTTTCATAGGAGTTGATATGTAACTAGAGATGTATGAATTTAATTATAATACAGTAAAAAATTTTCGTTGATTTTTGTTTTTGTTTGTTTTTATTTCCTTAACCTACAAATTCTATTGCAAGTGAAGAATAATAACTTAATTAAGTGATTATAAATTTGCGTTGGTTGATCCTGATAATGAACGTAAATGAATTCGAGAAACGTGTGTTGGTCCAGTATAGGCACAACCTAAAATGATTTTGTCAAACTTGTGATACGAATCAGCTGTTTTATGTGTTATAGGCCTGGGAGTGAGACACCGAATATTCACTATTTTAAGCTTTAAAGTCAAAATTTTGCAAAATTCTTTGTTAGTGTATGATCCCTTAAGAATTAACTTTAAACTTTGTTATTTTTACCATAAGAAGTTTTTTTTATGTTATATCTATGCCAGTCAGTACAAAGCCACTTATATCCAATTATTTAAAAAAATAATTGGCAAAAATTTTGTAACAACTTAATTGAATACGTGCTTCTTTTTTTTCTCATACTTACTTTGTTCATTTCTTATTTTCCATCTCATGAACTCAGCAAAGTGCTAAGTGTAAAACAATAACTATGTCAAAACATTAATTGAAATTCTGGCAAATCTATACTAATATTATAAAGAGGTAAAGTTGTTTTTTGTGTGTATGTAAGTAGGGTGTAATCTCGGGAACTACTGAACCGATTGAAAAAATAGTTTTACTAATAAAAAGCTACACTATCTCTGAATAACGTAAATTCATTTCGATAAAAACATTTTTTATTTCAATATTTGTAAATTTAGTCGGAAAAAATACTTAGGTTAGGCCTAGACTGATATATCAACACATGTATTTACATTTATTACCATAGCAACCAATTGAATAAAATAACAGAAAACAGCTGTTTGCTCCAATATTTCCACTAACAGCTAATTTCAAACTTTGTATTTCTAACTTATAGGTTAGGTTTTTACTAAAGTGTAGACCTGAGCGTTAATAAAATATACGAAATAATTAGATTTGAACATAGGCTATAATCCATTTCGATAAAAACATTTTTTTATTTCAATATTTATTTGTAAATGTAATCGGAAAAAATTCTTAAGTTAGGCCTAGGCTGATAAATCAACACATGTATTTACATTCATTACCTCTGTAGACCTGAGCCTTGTTGGTTCTTTTAACCTTTATTATAACATTATAACTGCTGTTATAAAATATACGAAATAATTAGATTTAAACATTTAACATTATTTACCGTCTTAGCTTTGGGGTTATTATTAATCCTACTCCTTTATTATAAAAAAACAAAACAACATGATTATGCGTATAGAAGGTTCCAACGGGTTTGGCGCGCAGAGCACGCAGGGGTTTACCCTAGTTATAAAAATAAAATGAATGGTATATTATTCTGTCCTTGCTTCTGAAATTGGAAACTTGTGTATCGTGGTAAGTTTATTTTCAGCACTAATTAATCATTAATTTTACTTTTACTTTCTCACTATACTATAGTATAGAGAAAGTATAGTGATCGCAAAAAAAAATCGATGTTGAGATTTTTGTGGAAATATCCGTTTTGGGACCCCATGAGTCCAAAAAAGTGGTTTTTACAAAATGTCTGTCTGTATGTATGTCTGTATGTCTGTCTGTATGTCTGTATGTCTGTATGTAGACAAAGCTAGAGAGAAAACTATTCGATCGATTTGAACTAAATTTGCACCAGACATGTCCAGTACGCCTGTATAGACGCCCAAAAAAGGTTTTTGAACAATTTTGAAAAACAACCCCCTTTTTGGCCAAAAAACCCCCAAAAAATCAGTTATTATTTTTTTATAAAAAAACGGCTCTAACGATTTTGATAAAATTTGGCTAATTTGTAGCCTTTAATGTGCCCTACCATATACAAAAACCCGCATCTTTCTAAAAATTCTCGTTTAGCTAATAATAATAATAATAACTGATTTTGGGGGGTTTTTTGGCCATAATGGGGGTTGTTTTTCAAAATTTTTCAAAACCTTTTTACGTGCATCTATAAAGACCTAATTGACGTGTTTGGTGCAAATTTGTTCGAAATCGATCGAATAGTTTTCTCTCTAGCTAATAATAATAATATTTATTAGTTAATCGCCTACTTTAATAAAAGTATACAAAGCTAGAGAGAAAACTATTCGATCGATTTCAACCAAATTTGCACCAGACATGTCCAGTACGCCTGTATAGATGCACGAAAAAGGGTTTTGAACAATTTTGAAAAACAACCCCTTTTTAGCCAAAAAACCCCCAAAAAATCAGTTATTATTTTTTTTTAAAAAACCGGCTCTAACGATTTTGATAAAATTTGGCTTATTTGTAGCCTTTAATGTGCCCTACCATATACAGAAACCCGCATCTTTCTAAAAATTCTCGTTTAGCTAATAATAATAATAATAACTGATTTTTGGGGTTTTTTTTGGCCATAAAGGGGTTTGTTTTTCAAAAATTTTCAAAACCTTTTTACGTGCATCAATAAAGTCCTAATTGACGTGTTTGGTGCAAATTTGTTTGAAATCGATGGAATAGTTTTCTCTCTAGATAATAATAATAATATTTATTAGTTAATCTCCAACTTTAATAAAAAAAACTCTCTACCCCATTCTACAAGTCACAGTGAATCTGTTTAGTATTTTAAATGTGTTTGTGAGAAAGTATGTGCCAGTTCCTGGTACCGTTTATTTTTAAATGTTTCTTTTATTAAATTAAGACTCATAACAAAAACCAGTTTGCTCTCTCCTCTAGCTCATTTATTGTTATTGATACAATCACGGTATTTAATTCCAAATTTGTTTGTTTTTAGAGTTAAATATAAGTACGTGTATGCTCCAATATTAATATTGTGGTTCATCACATCACTTAGATTGCAATCATCTCCTATGAAAGCTAGTGTAAGTCCGTACTTATGTACGTGAGTAACAATATAATATAACAGCTGATTTCACCAATCATCTGTAATACAATCGTAGATTAAACGTTGGGGTTATGTTTACAACTTCAATGAATAATATAATGTCTCGTGAAGTTGATTTTTTTTTAAATAAGATTTATGTAGGCTAACTACGATGTATGATTTGCTTTGAGGTTATAAAATGAATATAAATACAACAACCTATCATCAACATAGGCCTATTCATTTATACACATTTGAAGAAGAGGTACACATTCGTTTATCTACGGAAGCAATCGTACATCTTCGTATAACATGTAAACATATTCAATTATTAATTTCTTCATTATAATATTAATAACATTTAAATCATTTGATTTATCAATATTAAATAAAAAGCATAATATTAATAATGTTCTTATCTTGATTTTGATGTATAATAATATAATGTAAGTACAAAATTTGAACAAAGTCCTACAGTTTTATAAACCTTATAATTGTACAGATTTACCAGTTAAAAATTCCCTCATCATAGTTAGGTGGGCCTAAATAAAGTCTGTTGTTTTTAAATAGTATTTTTATAAATAACGATGTATTTCTGATGTGTAACTAATTAATCTGGCTGTGATTTTTCACGGGGGCTTACCAGTTATAAAATAGTTCGTCCACGCAGCTGAACCGCTGACGTGAGTTGAGCTAATTTCCAAAATTAAGTTTATATAATTTTATGGTTTCAACCAACTACTTGGGAAATTGATCTATTCACGAAGGAACTGAATAGCTGCGTATGTAATCTATAATAATATTATAAAGAGGTAAAGTTTGTTTTTTTGTTTGTTTGTATGTAGGGGGTAATCTCTGGCACTACTGAACCGATTGAAAAAATATGTTTACTAATAAAACGCTACACTATCCCTGAGTAACATAGGTTATTCATTTCGATAAAAATCTTTTTTTATTTCAATATTTGTAAATTTAGTCGGAAAAAATTCTTAGGTTAGGCCTAGAATGATAAACCAACACATGTATTTATATTTATTACCATAGCAACCAATTAAATAAAATAACAGATAGCCATTTGCTCCTATATTTTCACTAACAGCTGATTTCAAAATTCGAAGCAATTATTTTTGTATTTCTAGCTTTTAGGTTAGGGTTTTAAAGTGTAGACCTTAGCTTTGCTGGTTCTTTTAACCATTATTATAACTGTTGTTATAAAATATAAGAAATAATTTGATTTCAACATTTAACATCTTAGTTTTGAGGTTGTTATTAACCCTACACCTTTATTATAAATAAAAGGTAACATAGGTTTTTAGAAGGTTCCATTGGGGGTTGCCGTGCGGAGCACGCAGGGGTCTCCCCTAGTACTAAATACATTAGTAGAATTATCCACCAGCTTAGGCTCACGCGCTGGTTGTTTGGCAGAGTTTGGACCTCGACCTTGCGGCACCTGTTCTAGAATGCTTTCCTTCATTCACCGCGTACAAATTTGGCCGTCGGCCTTAGATCAGAAGATGCTCACATGGTAAAATCCCCCCCACACGAAAATTTTAACCTTGTTATTTTACGTTTTGATCGATTTTGGGGTACCAAGCGAACTTTAAGGCCGTGTAAAAATCAAAATGTGCAGAATAATATTTTACATTTTTTTGTTTAAATAAAACTATAAAAACGTTTCATTCTCGTACGAAAAATCTGAAAAATAGTTACTTCCGTCAAAAAATGTCCTTCCTATTATTGGATTGTTTTGGCTAATGATAAAAAATGCTCGTGTGTAAAAAATGTGGACCAAATCGGACTTAAAATACCACAGAGGATATAAGTAATCATCATCTGTGGAAATACGGCCATTAGAGTGCAAAGATATATATATATATGTACAATACCGGGTGTCCCACGAAGAGGTCCCTATTTTTGAATTACTATATTAGATGCACCGAACACTCTACAAACCTGAAACTCAACAGTCCTAACATACACATATGTAAAAGAAATACACCTGAGTATCATTTAATTCTGACACATTAGGACAAAATGGCGGGATATCAAAGAATTAGTACCTTTTCGTTAAAACAGTTTTATTTGCTTAAGTGTTACAACATAATTATTGAATTTTAACGATGTTACTAAGCACTAAAGAACGTTAGGGAATTAAAGATATAAGTAACTCATAAATAAATTAAATCTATTTGATCCATAAACCTTATTCAAACTGATGTCCATCGATCGCAATGCACTGATGACAACGAAATAGAAAACAGTCATACGCTTTGCTGAACAACTCTCGAGGTATCAACAACAGTTCCTCTTCGATCAACCTTATTAGTTCATCGTCAAAAAGTTCACCTTCTCCTTCAAAAAGCCCCATAGAAAAAAGTCACAGTCAAGTCTGGAGACCTTGGGGGCCAGTCCATGAAGCTGCTGCCACTACCTATCCAACGGTTAGGAAGATTTTGGTCCAAAACTGCTTTGGCCACATTAGCATAATGCGGAGGAGCTTGTTACGAATTGATGGGGTGTGTGATCAGAAAAATATATTAGTTATATTAATTATTAGAGTTAGTATGTTTAGTGTAAAGATATTACTTTGCGTAAGACAGATAGAGGTAAACAAGGAAGCATAACAAGGAAGGATGAGCTTGGCGGAAGTGTTTTTTTGATGCAAGGAAGAACAGTGTAGTTTGTCAACACGGAAGTTAGATGGGTTATATAAGCATAACCCTAATCTAGATTCGAGGCCAGTCTGTTAAGGTGTTGGGCCGGTAGCTAGGCCAGTCTGTTAAAGAATGGGGCCGGAAAGCTAGGCCAATTAGCTAGGGACGTTTGGCCGGGACTTGGCCAAGTGTTGTGATTGAGAAACTGAGGGTTGGAAGCTGGACAACACGAGACAAGTCATCACTACGAGAAGTCTACACGAGATAGAAGGATGAAACCGGTTCTGCAATAGAACGAGATTTGAGTGAGTCACAGAATACTTAGTCTATAAATATCACATTGAGTTTGGAGTCAAAAGATTAACGGGAAAGTTTAATTAAAGTAAATTCAGTAGCTTTGTTTTACCTAGTTCTTGTTTCAGTCTGTCATACGAAAGTAGTATCTAGTAAAGGAAATGTATGTAGAGCATAAGTATAGGATAATGTATCAAACCATATTATGTTTATGTTATTGCATTGTACAAATAAATATAGAGAGATAAGTTTTGCCACTGAAC
>JAGFPH010004297.1:85325-104160 GCA_018207615.1 Philaenus spumarius | reverse complement strand
GAATTCAGAAAAAGTTGTATGCTGCAGAACACATGGTAGGCTTCAGAAAAAGTAGTTTGGTTCAGAAAAAAATAGTAGGCTTCAGAAAAAAATAGTTGGCTTCAGAAAACGAATTGGATTTCAGACAAAGTAGTATGCTGCAGGAAACAAGGTAGGCTTCAGAAAAAGTGTGGGCTTCAGAAAAAAATAGTTGGCTTCAGAAAAAGAAGTGGAATTCAGAAAAAGTAGTATGCTGCAGGAAACAAGAAGCTTCAGAAAAAGTAGTGGACTTCAGAAAAAATAGTAGGCTTCAGAAAAAATAGTGGACTTTAGAAAAAGAAGTGGAATTCAGAAAAAATAGTATGCTGCGGGAAACAAGTTAGGCTTCAGAAAAAGTAGTGGGTAATGGGTATCAGAAAAAAATAGTAGGCTTCAGAAAAAATAATGGTCTTCAGAAAAAGTAGTGGGCTCCAGAAAAGTAGTGTGTTTCAGAAAAGTAGTAGGCTACAGAAAAAGAGTGGGCTTTAAACAGTGCTGATGGTGGCTATTCAACAATTTTTACAATATACCTCAATAACACGCAAATCTAATTAATTGAAACTGCAACTAAAAGATGGTAGATTGTCATGCATGTGCATGCTGGTTGGCTTGGATAACTTGTTTGTATCTCAAGTCGTATCGTATAAATAATAAATTAATAAGATACAAACTTGGTGTAATATTAAGATAAACGTTGGTGTCAGTTTGAATATATAGGCGAGAACGTGGAAACTCCCTTGAACAAGAGAGAGAGGGAGATGTATTATTACAATCCCCTGTGGTTGCAGCCTCACACTACTTCATCATATGTGTGTCGCAGATTTATCTCGCTACGCTTGTATGTATTTAAAAGTGGTTCCCTAATTTATGCTGGGTGTTTTTTTTTGAAAACCTACCACGTACATTATTTAAAAGACGGTAAGAGATATTCTATCTAATACGAAATTTTGATAATTATTAGAACACTAGTATAGAAACCTCTATAGACGCACCACGTCCAAAAAAATTGTATGCATGTGTGCATAGCAGAGTATATAGTTCACTTGTTGCTGGGGGTGAATCGGATTTTACCGTCACGCTTTTTACCATGCATTTTGTGAAACGCTCTATTCCATCTGTTTGGCAGCTAATGAAAGGTGGACTTTTGATGAAAAACAGATTGAAATAGTAAACAGCTATAGATATTTAGTTCTTGACTTAACTCCGAATTTGTCTTACGAGAACCATCATAGGTCTAAGTTGCAATGGCTAAAGCTAGTATAAACTGTGTATGGTCTAAATTTATTGGGTGTAAACACGTTCCACTAACTGTAAAACTATCAAGTTTCCAAGCAGTTCAAAGAGCAACAGTAAGTTATGCAGCTCAAATTTGGTGTTATAGGGAATTTAATAGTGTTGAAAAAGCATTTAGGTTTTTCATAAAAAAGTTACTAGGTCTACCACTAAACACACCAAATTATGCAATTTATCTGGAGACGGGGATGGATAAGCTGTATTTGTATACTTTGAAGCTTCATTTTAAGTATTTGTTTGGAGTGTTGGCTATGCCGGAAGACAGGTTGCCAAAAATTTTGGCAAAAAAATAGTGAATTATAACATTTCATGGTATAAAGAAAAGAAGATTTTAGGGGCCAAATATGAAGTGGGGATAGACAAGAATTTAGAAGTGTGGGACAAAATTAACTGTAGTTCTAAAAATACTCAATTAAAATATTTACTGGAAAAAATCAGTTTGGAACAGAGGGAACAGCTTCTACTAGCAGCAAAAAATGGGAAATTCCATAAAATTTACTCCAGTTTAGATTTTATCCTAGGGCAAAAACACTATTTTAACTGAAGTAAAAATGAATATAATTTGCAGGAAATAAAATGGGCATTTAAGTGTAGAGCCGAGTTAATTCATTTAAATTTTAAACCATGGGTTGAAGGGAAAAATTATTTTTGTTCGTTATGTAATATGGGAGTAAACGAAGACGTTTACCATTTTGTGGCAGAATGCCCGATATTGGTGCAACATGGAAAATCGTATCTGGGTAAAGAAGGATTATCGATGTCAGAGTTCAAGGACTTTATGAATGGTAAGGATTGGGGAGTATTATGTAAATATCTTGAACAAGCATGGCATTATAGATAGGCATTGATAAAAGAATTTAACTTTTGATAATACTTTTAGATTGCGATCGCTGATCTTTATTGTTATTAGGAATTTAATATCTGTACTCATTTCTAATCAAACTTGCATTTATGTGTGTATTGATAATTTTTGTTTGTCTAAGTAAGTTTAGTAAGTGTAAGTTTATAGTTCTGTGGCTATTAATTAATAAATTATTGTTAGTTGTTGCCAACCTAGCAGATGGCTGAAAGCCATGCTAGACTGTATGTTAGAAGACGTTATAATTCTGTAAAGTAAAGTAATAAAGCATATGTTATTATTATTATTATTATTATTCCATCTGTTTGAAAAAAGTTTTGGTCTTACCGAGATTCGAACCAGTAGAGTCCATCACCATATACTAGCCGTCTTAGCCGGTTAGGCCACGATTGCATTGCTAATTTAATATATTTGGGCTGGGAATATAAGTGTAACAGCTTGTCCTACGTAATAGGCTTAATCTGTTAATGTTAATGCAATGTATAGTTTAATTAGTGATACATCTGAAATGCACATTGTGCTTCCTCATTTCGAAAGTTGTGTTAAAAAGTTTACACTTCTCTCGTTTGGTCTTAAGCACACAATAATTTTTTTTAAAATTTATGCTCAATATAAAATTTTGTTAAACCGGTCTTTTTCAATTATAGAGAACTGATACTAAATTCTTGTTTGGATAGTAATCCATTAGCCCAGTCGGTATAGGTTACAACTACCAGTAATTTGCAATACGGCTGAATTTTTTTTATAAGTACATTAAAGTATGTAGATTAACATAAAAAAAAGTTTACCAGTCTATCGATTTCCCAAAGTCGAAAAAAAAATCGATTATCATTTTTTTATCGATTATCCCTAATATTTTGAGCTGGGATGAAGATAGAGGAAAATAAAAAATACTACCGTGTAGGAGAGGTATTTTTCAACAAAAAAGGTCATATGTATTTATTTCGTCCGAGTAATGGTTTGTCTGGAAAAAATTCGATAATGCAGGTATGTATTTTGCAGCAGGGGAAATCACTAAAAGGAGACACCTTATGCATACATAAAGCGTTGACTCATTCTAAATTGGCCGAATTTTAATATATCGAATTGAAACTTGACATAGGAGTTAAAATGTATATTTTAAACATTTATGCAGACCAAAGGATTGTACGACAGCTTCCAAGAAAAGGTAATTAAATACATATGACCTTTATTGTTAAAAAATACTTCCGCTACACGGTGGTATTTTTTATTTTCCTTTATCTTCATCTTAGCTCGAAATATTAAGGATAATCGAAAAAAAATGATAATCGTTTTTTTTTCGACTTTGGGAAATCGATACTGGTAAACTTTTTTTTATGTTAATCTGCATACTTTAATGTACTTATAAAAAAAAAAAATTCAGCCGTATTGCAAATTACTGGAACTTTTGGTCTAAATTTACCTCTACCGACTGGCCTACATATACCAGGTAACTTTTATCAGCAATGTTTCCCCTGAGTTGAATTCCCCATATTCGGGAAAACGATTCTTGGCTTAACCGCCATCTTAAAAACTTGTATTAGAAGATATTTCTTGACTATTAAGAAACAATGTGTAGGCACTGTTTTTGTTGAAAATTTAGCACACAACCATTTTTTTTTTTATATCGTATATTTTCGGTGCGTCAGAGAAAGAGGTTTTAGCAAGTCGAATGAAACTATAGAACAAGATAGTGCAGTTAGAATGTAATTATTTTCATCAAACCAGAGTCGTCCGCTAAGGGTGAGAGCAAAGTGTTGTCACAAAACGGTCTATCGCTCTGAGGACATTTGAACAGATATAAAAAACTTTATGATCTCCTAAGTGGTAGGAAAGAAAAAGTTATTACTTCATTGCGTAATGTAATAACAGAATTTTTAATTAAACGAAACCTAGAAAAAGATTAAAAAAATAATTAAATATAAGTGTTTCTTAAATTCATTAAGAGACTGCATATATTTGCGTTCTCAAGTTTAAAGGCAAAATATCTTCTAAGATGTGATAATGCTTGACGAAACATAATTATAAATATTTTCTAGGTTAAAATTATGTACAAACTAGTAAGCTCCCGTCAAAAATCATAGCCAGATTAGTTAGATAAACATAAGAAGTGCATCATTTAAAAAATACTATTTAAAAACAATAGAGTTTATCTAGGCCTACTTAACTATGCTGACGGGGATTTTTAACTCGGTAAATGTGTACAATTTTATAAGGATTATAACATTTTGTATTTATATACGTTACTAGTAAGCCCCTGTGAAAAATCAGAGGCAGATTAATTAGATACACATCAGAAATTCATTTTGTAAAAAAATACTATTTAAATTCAACAGACTTTATCTGGGCTTACTTATCTATGCTGACGGGGATTTTTAAACTCGATAAATGTGTACAACTATAAGGATTATAAAACTGAAGGGATATTTGTTAAACATTTTTATTTATATACATTATTATATATTTGAAGCAATATAAAAATACTAAAGGCTGTGCCCCTGGACGCTTCGCGTCCCAACCCCGCCTCGGCCTTCGACCTCAGATGGCTGCTTCGCTTCGCTCGCAGTTGGAAAATTCTTTAAAGAATCTCATTAATCTTTGGCTCGTTTGCACATAGGTGACCGAGCACAAATCTGCTGTTTTATTTGGCAGCTGACTCAAACTCATTAAACATTATCTCCATAAGATTAACATGGGAAATTTGAAGGATAGCTGACCCATGTGAAGCATTCGCAGTCTAACTTACTTACTCTCCAGCTGGCTATTGTTAACATCAGTGTTGCCAACCCCAGGAAAATATTTAAAACAACTTACTTGATCTTACATCACTGTTACTTTCGGATTTTTCTTTCTTTTTTTTTCTTTTTCGTATAATTGTATTTTGTATATTTTTCCGATGTAGCGGTTAAGGAAAGCTTTAAAATGATGCCTCATTCATTTAATTTGACGCTGTATTAAGGAAGTAATGGCGTACCGACAAAAACATGGCCTTGAGAAATAATATATGTGATTGTTTGGTGGAGCTCCTTCTCGGATTAATAGCGGCTAAAGGGATAATTGGATATTGAATCTGATGGAAAATCTCTTCTTTGAACTTAAATTTTCTACAACTTTTGTATTTAACATTTTTTGCTATATCTTACCGTTTTCTTACTAAATGCGCTCAAAGTGGGAAAATGAAGAAATTGAAAAAATCGAAAAATTCTTTCCCGCCCAAAAGGTGCTTCCAAAATTAAAAAATGTTAAATTGTGGCAATTTTCCCAAAATTTTCTCGTCGAGAGCTTTAATTCAAGTATAAGGTCGAGGAGGGTCCGATTGCGGGAAGTGCCTAATAATTAATGTCAGTGAATCAGTGAAACCGGCTAGCTTTAAGAACGTTGGGCGGAGCTTCCCTTCTCGGATGAATAGTGGCTAAATGGATGATTAGATCTTAAATCTGATGAAAAATCGCTAGTCTGAAATTAAATTTTCTACAACTTTTGTATTTAACATTTTTTGCTATCTCTTACCGTTTTCTTACAAAACGCGCTCAAAGTTAAAAAATGCAAAAATTTAAAAAATCTAAAAAATCTTTCCCGCCCAAAAAGTGCTTCCAAAATAAAAAGATGTTAACTTCTGGCAATTTTCCCAAAAGTTTCTCGCCGAGAGCTTTAATTCAAGTATAAGGTTGAGAGGGTTCCGATTACGGGAAGTGCCTAATAATTAATGTCAATGAATCAGTGTTACCGTCTAGCTTTATATAAGTAGATTATCTTTTAATTGCGTTTTATTTCATATTGATAGATCATATGATTTAGAAGTTATTAATATCATAGTGAAGAAATTGATAATGGAATGTTTATATTTTATACGAAGATGTACGAATGTTTCCGAAGTTAAACGAATAGGTATATCTTCTTTAGATTTGTATAAACAAATATATTGATGATAAAAGGTTTACTATACAGTGTACAACCTCAAAGCAATTATATTATAACTTATAACAGAATACTTTATTTAGTTCTGTAACTCATACTTAAATATATCTACTTCATGAGAAATTATAATGATTGAAGTTGTAAACATAACCCCAAAGTATAATCTATACACTTTTTTTTTTTTTTTTTTAAAGTATTACAGATGATGGGTGAAATCAGTTGGTATATTATATGTCACTCACGTACGTACACTCGCTTTCATAGGAGTTGATGTTTGATGATAATAGTATACTGTATACACAAGTCCTGTAATTCACTAAAAAACTCCCTTCTGCGATTTATCAGGATCTTGATCCCCACCCCACCCTACATTGTTCTAAGCGACTCGGTGAAAATAAAAGAGTATACAAAAATTCGTTTGCATTTGCTTTGTTCCTGGTAGCCGCAAGCGTTGCTGAGTGAAGCGAGCAGAGGCGGAGGGCTTCTAGTGTAATATACTGGTTTCTCCATTTGAACAAAAATTAATTGTTTACGAAATTTTTTAACGTAGTTAACAGAAACAGTTTACTATTTAATACACGTAATAGAATCGTGTCTGTCTCTCAGTTTCAACTGACGCAGCACTTCTTCGGGAAGGTTCGGGAGAAATCTTCATTCGAAAAAGTCCGTTTTGTCAAGCAACCAAAAATTCGTTTTTACTAATAAGCAGTTGGTACATCTACAGGGATCATATCATAAGTCATCGGTCCCTGATACTCATAATAATAAAAAAGAAACACATAGTCCATTATACTCATATACCATTTCAAAACATTAGTAATAAGATCTCATCATGTTCGTAAAAACCATATAGGCTTAAGTGTGGGCCAACACAATGTAAAAGGAAAGAAGAAATAATAACGTTTAGGAGGAAGAAGAGGATGCATAGTTGGAGTAGAGAGGAAGAAGAAGGTAGTTAATTGTGAGTTTATTACCAGCTTTGTTTGAGAACAGTTCATTATTTAATTTATGGCAGACAAGTTAAAATATACCACATAAATCTGCTAGATTATGTAGCAAGAAGAAAAATGTGTTACGCCAATAAAGTTAATAAATAATATCAAGTACAGTATTACAAAAATAAAAATATCAAATTATAATATCCACCAAGCCATTTTGAGTGAGTCAACTATAGTTATTCATTACAACACATCAGATCTGCAGACCTTCTATTATAAACTTTATTCCTCTTTAAAATTACCCTCCAAATAACATCATTAGCTTCCTCAATCTCCAAAATTGATCAAAGGACTATCTTATTTAAAGTAGAACATTTTAGCGTAAGTTCAAAGTTGTAATCATCCATCAATCATCCCATACGAATCAACCACCATTCATTAGGCCTAAGTAAAGTAATAATTGTTTTAGGAATTCAGAATTTACAAAGAATCGTGTTACAAATATAACCGTCAGCAAGCCGGCAAAACTTATAAACATTGAACCCCAAGATAACTAGTAGTTCTGTGAACAGTAGACCTCGCTCGTTGAAATAACAAATTTGGTTTTGAGCGTAGGTTAAAAATAGTGTGCCAGTAAGGAAGTAAGCAGAAGGTTTAGCCAGTGAAACATTAATTTGCAATTCCCGCGATTCCGGGATTTCTAGTTCTCGTTTTTTTCTTTTCTTGAGCTTTAACTGCTAAAGATTTTCTTTTAGGGGGCATTGTGCTTTATTTAGGTTAATAATGCGTAAGATAGCTAAAAATATCACGTTGTAGAGGGACAACATAGAATTAAATATTTACATACTTAAATAACTAAAACTTAACAATGTATTTACAGTTCCATAACTTCTATATCACATATCATATTCCAATATTAGAAATAATGAAAACAAACGATGTTAAAACGTCGTGATAGTGATCTCAACTTTATTCTCAACCCATGTACCAACACTTCTCACGGTGTTCAACGGTCATTTTTTGTATGTCCTTTATCGCCGAGAGGTTTCATTTGTTTCATCACATTTTGTAATTCAAGAAAAGCTAAGTCAAATACTTTTATTAAATTTACAATGATAATTTACAAGTATACAGTTTAATTCTTTTATTTATTCTCCACACTTTCTTATCCTCTACACTTTCTTATTATTATATGCTATTTTTGGGCAAATTACTATTCAAAACAGGCTTAGTTTTGTTAGCAGTCTTGTATAGGAACATAAAAACTGGTGTTTTCAAAATAAGAAATTTGTAATTGATAAATATGTTTATACAATTCTGTTTAGAATTAAATTACGAAACCTTTTGACATTTATGAAAAAATTATAATAATTTTTACTATATTTTATGTAGGCCTAAAGTTGAACTTTTTCCTTTCGTTACTGAACATATTTGTATCTTGAGCTAATAACTTTGTTAATTTTACTTCAATCATTTTTTTACTGGCATATATGAATTCTTTGAACCTTTATCTACAAAAAAAGCTATGGAACACTTTTGAATTGGTTTAGAATAAACGTATAAAAACATGGTTGAAATACAAAAACTTGGACGATTAAAATTTTCTACGAGCAAAATGTCATTAGCTTTTAAATTCGACTTTCGGTTAAGCCACAAACTGGCTTTGGAAAAAAGCTCACACTGAGAGAAACGGTGCGGTCGCCATTTTTATTTTATTTAAGGGGTTAAAAATGAAAAATGGAAAAATCCTTATATGTACATGGCTCGGCCTAGGAATAAGGAACATTCATGCAAAAAATCATCAAAATCGGTCAAGGCGTTTGGACGTAATCGTGAGACACACACACAGACACACAGATGAAATGCCGAACGGACGAGTTAAAACGGAGACCTCGCTTCGCTCGGTCAATTAATTAAATACTCATGTGTACTCAATTTGTATTATAAAGTGATTAAACCATTTCATTGTACTGCACCTCTGTTTATTTATAAATCGAAGTTACACGCAGGGAAATTCGTATTTATACAACATTGAAAGATTATTATTGTTAAAGTTTTTTCAAAAGTAGTGACGTTGTCAGCGACCAAAGACGCCCTATTTCGCCCTATTTTGGGCACAGTATACAGTATCAGGGTGGGGATGTAGTATTTATGCAGCAGTATGCTTATAACTTTAGACTGGTAGCGCATATATTAAATCTGATATACTAATTGGGTACACCTCGCCGAGTTCTTTCAAATGGCCACCGAGCCGATTCTAAAGGCCACGCAGTTGAGTTGTTGTTAAAACAAAAAGTGTGAGTTTTTCTTAAAATGTTGGTTTATCGAATTTTTAAACAGCTGTAGCTTTTCAGCGGCGAGTTTTAGGGAAAGTCTTTGCGCGATTGAAAATTTAATTCTCTACAATTTGACTTCTTTCAGATTTTCCAATTTTTCTTCGAAGCGCCATCAAAGGGGTCAAAAATGTAAAAAAAACCGTTTGATAGTTTTTGTTGATGGTATGCTTTAGGGTTCAACACTTGGACCGTTTGTCGGAAATAAGTATTTTTTCAGCCCATTTTTTATGTGACAAAGTCGTGCGTACAGCTAGTTATCAACTCCTATAAAAGCGAGTGTACGAACGAACGTACGTACGTACGTGAGTAACAATATAAAATGACAGCTGATTTCACCCGTCATCTGTATACTCAATTAAAATCTATCGTAGATTGTACTTTGGGGTTATGTTTACAAGTTCAATTAATAGAAGTCTTGCGAAGTAGATTATTTAAATATGAGTTAATGTAGCCTATAATACGTTATAAGATTTGCTTTGAGGTTATAAATTGAATATAAATACAACTTTCTATTATCAATATATTCGTTAAATTTATACAAGTTCTAAATAAAAGATACGCATTCGTTTAACTTCGGAAACACGGAAACATTCGTACATCTTCGTATAACATAAAAAAATTGGGTCTGCGTCGGACCAGACGGTGGAAGTTATACTTCTTTGGCCATTCGTATATTCGTATACTTTCCCATAATTTTTGAAAAAAAAAACTTCCCAGTCGGGGATCGAACCAGGGATCCTAGTGTGGAAGTCGAGTGCGTTAACCACTCACCCACCGAGACTCTTGAGGTATCTCTTGTAGAGAAAAGGTATAAAAAGGCACTTCCCGGATTTTACTCCTAACGCGTGACGCGGTTTCTCGACCGACACCCTATCCCGATTAAAACGGGCGCAAAGAAGTATAACTTCAAAAACATATGTTATTATTAATTTCGTCATTATAATGTTAATAACTTTTAAATCATATCATCTATCAATATGAAGTTAGAAAGCAATTAAAAAATAATATTTGTATCTTTTTTTGTATATAATATAAATCTATAGTACCTGGAGACCGAGCTAAAGCTCGATTATAAGCAGGGCTATGATTTCAATAATAAATATTGGATTATTGAGTTTTGAGGTTAGGCCTATAACATTAAACAACTAAATAAAGGGTATATACAACATTAGGCTTACCTGTAATAAAAATACAGTTTAAAGGATTAACCACAATCTCAACGCTATGCCTCAGAAATAAGTCAGGCCTAAATTAAAGTATTATTTCAATATCGATTTATTCCTAGGGCCTAGTTCGCTCACGTCAATAACTACTATTATTGCAAATTTCCGTGAACATCGTTTAGGTTAGGCCTATAACATTAAACAACTAAATAAAGGGTATGTTTATTATGTAGGCTATTCGTTGCCATGGTAACTATAAATAGATACAAAATTAGGCTTACCTCTAATAAAATATACAGTTTAAAAGAAAGCAGATGATTATTGTAATGGCATTGAAAACATTTGCATCAGCTGTGCTTTGTATTGTTTAAAATGGACAAATTTCACTTTTTAATTTAATAAAAAGACGTAGAAAACGAATTTTCCTAGACTGGTGACCATTTCCAATCGATTTCTCGTGGCCAAAAGCCTAATATAAAATCAAAAAATCAAAAATCCTTAGACGGAGATTCCAGATCCATTTAGCAGACAAACAATTATCTCTCGCTTTAGAAGATAAGATAATAAAAATGAATTGCTGTTTCTTTGAAATCGCATCAATTGAGAACTGCTGGACCAATTTGGCAATTTTTTGTTTTAAAATGTTCGTAATAGTCCGAACTAGGTTTTTATATAAAGAAAAATTTGAAAAGTTTCCCGAAGAAGTTTCAAATTTGGAAAAAACTAAACAACCTCTTTTGTATCAAGACCATAGCGCTCAAAAACAGCTGTTCGTATAAAATGCTTAGTAACAAATGTTTGTTTACATTCATTACCATAGCAACTTTAGCAAATTTATATTCAGTTTATTATTCTTCAAAACCAATAGCTTTTTAGATTAGATTGACAAAGCAAACACAAACAAAAATCAATAAAACATGCTTAGGCCTACTATATTATAATTCAATTTAAACATCGGTTGTTACATATTATTATAAATAAAACAACTGTTATGGATCAAAAACTGAACATAATTTTAGGTTAGGCCTACAATGAACCAAAACATTTGTATTTGCAACCAATTTCTCTAATTTATAATCGGGTTATTATTCTTCAAAAACCAAAACAGCTTTTTTAGGTTAGATTGCCAAACAACACAAACAAAAATCAACGAAAAATGCTTACTGTATTATAATTCAATTCAAACATCGGTTGTTACATATCTATTTACTTACATATATTCTGTTTAAAATATTGTTTATATAAATTGTTGACATAAACACCATTTGCAATTCAATAACTTAAGTAAAAAGAATGAAATTTGATAACTACCCTTAAAATTAAATAAAGCAATAGCGAAGCATTGCCGGGTCCACTAGAATTGAATATAAATACAAAGTTTTGAACAAATAGGCCTACCGTTTTATAATCCTTATAATTGTACACATTTACCGAATTAAAAATGCCCGTCAGCATAGGTAGGCCTAGATAAAATCTGTTATGTATGTAACCTAGGAATTATGTATTCCTGATGTGTACCTAATTAATCTGCCTGTGATTTTTCACGGGGGCTTATCAGTACGTGAAATAAAATTGCAATATTAAAATCAATGTAAGTAATCAAAATGTGGGTAAATTACTTATTTCTGCCTTAGCTAAACTATCCACCAATCCGTTCGTTAACATTGTGTTATCAGCCTGAATTCTAAAAGGATCCTTTATTTATTCAAATTACGATTAGTTTTAGCACAAGGTCCGGTGCACGCTTGTTGAAAATCTATCTTACGAATTAAAAGAACCCACACAAAGATGAACCGAAATGTCGCAATCACTGTGGAAATCGCCCGAATGGCACAACGTTTGAAAGCACGATCAAATTTATTGGCAACATATATAATTTTGTACAAAAATCACAAAAACTGAGATTTAATTACATAGCCGCCATTTTGAAACGGGGTTGGGTAAGTAAAATGTATTTTAATACGTTTACTTTTCTAAAAGATCTTTATAGTATCGAATGCTTTCTTAATGTCCAAAAACAAGCATGACACACTCATTCCCACATTCAAATTGGTATATTAGACATAAAACTATGTAACGCTATTTCAGTGCCAAGTCCCTTTCTGAATCCAAACTGATTAGAATGGAAATTTTTTTATTTATTTAAAAAATACATTAATCTTTTTTTATCGATTTCTCGAGTATCTTTCAAAATTCAGACAGTAAAGAAATCGGGCGATAATTTGAAACCTCGTCCGATTTTCCAGATATAAAAATAGGAACTATCTTAGCTATTTTCATTTTAGCCCAGTCGGTGTAGGTTACAACTACCAGTAATTTACAATACGGTTTTATAAGTACCTACATTAAAGTATCTAGATTTATATAAAAAAAGTTTACCAGTCCATCAATTTCCCAAAGTCGAAAAAAAAATAATTTTTTTTTTCCGATTATCCTTAATATTTCGAGCTGGGGTAAAAAAACTTTTAGGTTGATATTTTGAAAATTTCCTAAACTGGAACCGATTAAAATAATTTCGTGGGTCCGGTACTCCTAAAATCGATAAACCCATTGATAAGTCAAGTGGCTCTAGATCGGGTCATTTTCAAGATAACAAGCTGAGACTCAGAATAAATGTTTAAAATTTTAACTCCTATGTCATGTTTCAATTCGATATATTAAAATTCAGCCAATTTAGAATGAGCCAACGCTTCATATATGAATGAGATTTCAACTTTTAGTGATTTTCCCTGCTGCAAAATACATACCTGCATTATCGAATTTTTTCCAGACAAACCATTGCTCGGAGGAAAGAAATACATATGACCTTTTTTATTGAAAATACTTCCTCTACACGGTGGTATTTTTTATTTTTATTTATCTTCATCCCAGCTCAAAATATTAAAGATAATCGAAAAAAAATGCTTTTCGATATTTTTTTCGACTTTGGGAAATCGATAGACTGGTAAACTTTTTTTATGTTAATCTACATACTTTAATGTACTTATATAAAAAACAATCAGCCGTATTGTAAATTACTTTTGGTGTAATATTACCCCTACCGACTGGCCTATTTGTACTGGAAAGATTCCTAATGTTAAACGTTTATTAAAAATATGAGACAGTACATTTGCTGTCAAACTTCCAATGTCCTTTAGTAAATTAGTATTTGTATTATGTCCTGATGATTTCCTTTTCTTTAATCTTAGTAAGCATTCTACAATTTCTTCAGGGAAGATTTTAGTAAGAAATAATTCGACCACGCAGCTGAACCGCTGACGTGAGTTGAGCAAATTTCCAAAATTAAGTTTATAGGCCTATGTTTTAGGGTTTCAACCAACAATTTGGGAAATAGGTCTATTCTAGACGGACCTGAATAGCTGCAAAATGGTTCGCACGCCATTCCGCATATTGGGAGTATCTTCAATACACAAAGCATGCGTGCTCCGCACGCCATTCCGCATATTAGCAGTATCTTCAATACACAAAACATTGCGTGCTTCGCACGCCAACCCCCGTATTGAGAGTATCTTCAATACACAAAACATTGCGTGCTTCGCACGCCAACCCCACGGTAGAATCCACCACATGGCTTTGAACCGGGCACTTCTATGGTGTTTTAAGTTTTGATCGATTTTGGAGGAACCAAGCGAGCTATAAGGTCGCGTAAAAAAACAAAATGTGCAGAATAACATCATACATTTATATTTGTAGAAACAACTAAAAAAAATTAATTCTTGTAGGAAAAATCTAAAACATAGTTACTTCCGGTCAAAAAACGTGCTTCCGGTTGTTGGATTTTTTTCGCTATCGAACTCCTCCGAGCGAGGTAGACAACCAACATGTGTACCAAATTTGAACCAACTCGGACTTAAAATGCGGCCGCTACAGTGCGAACACATGTATATATATATACATTTTAATGACACCCCAAAACGTGTCCTGGGGACCATGATCGGTGCTCATTTGCTACTCCCGACCTTGAGTCTTACCATAAGGGCCACTACAATAGCTCATTTTTCCTATGGAAATTCGCTATAACGAGTTCGGTTTAAATTTTGGTTTGAAATTTATTTTGTACTCCTCAAGTTTTCTTAAACCGATATTACCAATAAGAGTGTCTAACTTAACTGGAATTTCAGAAAACAACTTACTGAACTCCTCTACTAGTGCGTCATCACTTTCAATCTTCAAGCCATCAAGTTGCAAAACTATTTTCCCTTGTTTTTTAGACGGTCGACCAGATAAAGATTTAATAACCTTCCACTGGCCACTAATTTCTTAATTCCCCGATTCAAAAATATTAAAAAAGTACTGTAATTTAGCAACTTTAATACAATTATTTATATTATTTTCTGAGTTTCATAAAATTATTCCTTATTTTAATATTGTTGGATTCAATTTAATTATACGTATTGAACAATACGTTCTTGTACTGATCTGGTTTATTTTGCTAAGCCATAATAAATTTAAAAAAACGATTTATATTGAATCACTTTTATTTTTCTCTGTTTATCTCGTTTATCTGAATAATTGTAAAAAAACAATAAAAGAAAAGAGATATTGGAAATGGTCTCTACACAGAGTTTATTCAGAGCCCGGGAGCTATTTCATTTGTGCTCTTACTGTTTAAAAAACAACGGGAAGTGAGAAACGATTTCGGAAAACATCAATTTTGTTCATTTTCAATCTCATGTAATTAGTGCTTCTACTTTTTATTGGGCCCTGAAGCGGATTTGCCAAATTTAGTTATCTGGCAACTTTGATTCTTTATGTATAAATAATTTGGGTTTCAGCAGTAATTACGAATTGATAAAAAATTCTATTTGTTGACAGCAACGTGTATACAAGAGATCCTCGGATTCATTCGTGTAAAAAATGATTAGGTTGTTATTAACTTTATTTACATCAATTTATTTGATCAATTTATTTGAAAATTATTTTAAATATATAAATATAAAGATACAAATATTATATTTTAATTTCATTTGATTTCTTGTCGATATACCGAACGATTTAGACGTTATTAATATTATTATGAAAAATTAATAATCGAATATGTTTTACGAAAATGTACGAAGTTAAACGAATTGGTATCTCTTCTTTAAATTTGTATAAATGAATATATCGATGATAAAAGGTTGTATTTATATTCATTGTATAACCTCAAAGCAAATCTTATAATGTATTATAGCCTACATTAGTTCTCTAACTCATAAAAAAACACACACTTCACAAGACATTATTTTATTGATTGAAGTTGTAAACATAACCCCAAAATATAATCTAAGTGGTTCCGTTTAAGTATTACAGATGATGGCTGAAATCGACTGTTATATTATATTGTTACTCACGTGTGTTCGCTCGCTTGTTGGCGGTATAAACATTACGAAAATTACAACAGATATTCTTTTATCTCGAATTTTTCGTTCTGACAATATTGATTCTGGTAGAAAAGTGCGTTCAATACACTTTGAAACTCTAATTCAATATTTGAAATTCATTTACGAACTTCCTTTGTAACACTTTCAACACGCCCTACCTCGTTTGAATGTTAATGTACCTCTCTCAATTTGTACAGTCGCGTTAAATAAAATGGCTTTTACGTCGCGATCCAATATAATTAAACTAGAGTGTACTCTTGTTCAACGTACCGAGGTTAATTTATTCTACGGCGTACAAACTGGCCATGATACCGTCGACACGGAAACGGATTGGCGTTGTGGTTAGAAGTGTTCGCCTAGGGTTGGCTTAGCTTTTGCGTCCGGATTACTTACACTGAAGTATAACTGGTAACAAATAAAGAAGTTGGAAAAATCATTTGTTGAAAATTATTGTTCAAAAAGGCAAAACTGTATTTTTGTTTCAATTTTGAAGCATATTTACTACTACTTATCAATCCGTTTTTTTTTGTTTTTGTTTTTAAAGGCGAAAACCTAAGTGGTTATCATCGCCTCTTATCAATCCGGGAATAAAACATATATATGTATATAAAAATTAATGAATTTTTGGTATCGTCTCCAAATGGTCTGAAAAGGATAGAAACGGAGTTTAACCCTCCTGCGACGAACCGTTTTTAAGTTGGGTCGAGCGTAATAGCTCTTATTTTAAATTCGGCTAAAAATGTGACGATATGCAGGTTGTAGCAAACCACTCGATTAGCACGTAAAAGGAGTACAGATAGCGCCAATTAGGATGGAGCGCGAAGAGGGGAGTGTGCAGTCCCCTACGCCGGCTCCCACCACATTTCCCCTCACGCGGCGGAGTAAAGTCAGAGCCGTCTGCCCTATCTAATTCATATCTGCTATCTAGTCGTGTTGATTGTATATCAACACTTTTTGGTAGTGACTGTACTGAAGACTCACAGTCGAGTAGGAGAGGGTAAGACGTTACAGCGCATGCTCAAGTCACGCTTCACGCTGCCTGGCACTATATGTAAAGGAATATGTTTAGTTTGGACAAAAAAAACCCACACATTTCACACGAATCTAGAGAAAATATTTTTTTTCAAATCCTTATGAGGTCTGGCGCGGTCAATGATCACCGATCACGGTACCCAGAACACGTTTTGGCGTTTGTTGTCCGGTAGTGAGGTGAGGGAGAGAACTTGACTGGAAGGAACCGAGCTACCCGGTGACCAAGAAGATTGTTACAGGTGAGGGCAACCTTGTGAATTCTGGGGAATGGGATAATAGTATTAAATTAAATATGCAATATTGTTTGAGATATACAGTGTGAAATTTTAAATGGATAAAGATAGAGAAATGAAACTAGGGATACCTTTCTAGAAAATAAAAGTTAACTTTTTAGTCACTATTACAACTTTGACATTTCAACATTTTCAAACGTAAAGACCCATTAAGTGACACCTCATTTTAAAGGTCTTGATTAAAGAAGAAGAACAGTGGAGGCTAGAGCTTTCTATCTCAACCCAGTACAAAATGGAAGCTCATTGAAATTAAGTAAAACTTCATTGAGGCAAAACATGAACATCCACATTCAGGTGGTAAATAACCCCAATTGACAACCACTTTTTTAAACTAGTTTTACAGTTATTACTTAATATGATAAATGGTTTTGTTTTGTTTCCAACCACTTGATGATTACAGCGGTGCGGGTAACCTAAGGGTGGTGTCTCCACAGCGCCGAGGGTAAATTAGTCTCCTCAGCGCAGAGGTCATAAATAAATGATCAAAGGGTGTGCTCAGTGATGCAGAAGTGACGAGGGTTGATATCTTCAATGCCGGACTCAATGAGTTTAAGCTGTGAAGGAGTCATATTTTTATTAAACTAAAAATACAATGTTACTTTAGAATTAGAGGAGTATTGGGTTAGGTTAGGTTAGGTAATGTCCAGAAGAACGCTTTTTATATTACTGGACTTGATTTGTAATGTTAAACCAAAGCTGTGGAGACGCTTCGCTCTGGAGACTCGGCGCTGTGGAGACGGATTCAACCTAAGTACTCATCTTCAGATCATGCACTGAAAAATAAATTCCTTCATCACGTAGTCAGATACATTAAAACGAGCGGAAAGAAGTCTCATTTGAACCGGGGCTGGAAACTGAGGTGCAAACAAATTCTATTAATATATTACGTACTCCAGGCAACTATTCAGCGCCTTCGTGAGTAGACCAATTTCCCAAATAGGTGAAATTTCCCCCTAAAAATATAAACTTAATTATGGAAATTCGTTCAACTAACGACAGCGATTCAGCTGTGTGATAAAATTATCAACTCATATACCGGGTCCCCACGAAGAGGTCCCTATTTTTGAATTAATATATTAGACGCACCGAACACTCTACAAACCTGAAACTCAACAGTCCTAACATACACATATGTAAAAGAAATACACCTGAGTATCAGTTAATTCTGACATATTAGGACAAAATGGCGGGATATCAAAGAAATAGTACCTTTTCGTTAAAATAGTTTTATTTGCTTAAGTGTTACAACATAATTATTGAATTTTAACGATGTTACTAAGCACTAAACAACGTTAGGGAATTAAAGATATAAGTAACCCATAAATAAATTAAATATATTTGATCCATAAACCTTATTCAAACTGATGTCCATCGATCGCAATGCACTGATGACAACGAAATAGAAAACAGTCATACGCTTTGCTGAACAACTCCCGAGGTATCAACAACAGTTCCTCTTCGATCAACCTCATTAGTTCATCGTCTGTCGCAATGTTATGACAATAAACCTTCTCCTTCAAAAAGCCCCACAGAAAAAAGTCACAAACAGTCAAGTCTGGAGACCTTGGGGGCCAGTCCATGAAGCTGCTGCCACGACCTATCCAACGGTTAGGAAGATTTTG
>JAGFPH010004297.1:63614-74466 GCA_018207615.1 Philaenus spumarius | reverse complement strand
TTCTAAACAAAATACGATTATAAACAATGTGTAGTTCTAATCAATGTGCAATTATAAACAATGGGCGGTTCTAAACAATATGAAATTCTAAACAATTTATAGTTCTAAACTATATGCTATTCTAAACAGTGTGCAGTTCTAAACAATATGCGAGTATAAACAATGTGCAGTTCTTATTAATATGCAATTATAAACAATATGCAATTCTAAACAATGTACAGTTCTAAAAATATGCAATTACAAACGATATGCAATTCTAAATAGTGTGCAGTTCTAAACGATATCCGATTCTAAACAGTGTGCAAGTCTAAACAAAATGTGAGTATAAACAATGCGCAGTTCTTATTAATATGCAATTATAAACAATATGCAATTCTAAACAATGTACAGTTCTAAAAATATGCAATTACAAACGATATGCAATTCTAAATAGCGTGCAGTTCTAAACGATATCCGATTCTAAACAGTGTGCAAGTCTAAACAAAATGTGAGTATAAACAATGCGCAGTTCTTATTAATATGCAATTTTAAACAATGTGCAGTTCTAAGCAATATGTACTTCTAAACTATATGTTATAATAATCAATGTGGAGTACAAAACAATATGCGATTATGAACCATAAGCAATTATAAACAATATTCAATTTGTTTGCATAAATAATTCAATCTTATTGATTATAAATTATTTGGAAATTATATTGGAAAATAATTCTTTTACATTATAATATATTTCTGTTTATACTACAAAGAAACTAGTCTACTGCTCTATTGCTTGTATTTTTTTGTATTTTTTATTTCTGCTTAGTTAAAATTTTCTCCGTATAATTTTTTCGAAAAATATTGCCTCTTGCTTTACATTAAAAAATGTTCTTTTATTTATTTGAAGATTCTTTCTTAACTTTGCAGTTTAAAATACGCTTTATTTTTACAGTAAAATACTTTGCAAATTGAATGTAATATTAAAAATTACTCTTAAACACTCAACAGTGCACTTTTTGCATTTTTTCTATCTCTGACAATTTAAATAATTCGACCACCCACCTGAACCGCTGACGTGAGAAGAGCGATTTTCCAAAATTAAGTTTATATGTTTTAGGGTTTCAACTATTTGGTAAATTGGTCTACTCACAAAGGCGCTGCATACTTCATCCTGGGAAGTGTCTGGGGTCACGGCAGACCCCACGATGGCAGTTACGTTAGATTTTAATTTTGTTTAATGTTCTCCACCTTCGTCTTTGACAATATAATTTTACTCGTGCCGTAAGGCTGTGCCGTTTGTTCGCTTTGCTCACAAACCTTCGCGGCAAAGCAAACGCAAACAGATTATTGTATTTTCACGGAAATTACGATTGATTAGGAGAGAGGCACTTGGATAGCAGTAACGGGCGTGGATATTGGAGACCTGATGAATGTGTAGTAGGCTAAAATCTTGATTAGGACAGAGGCTCTTGAATCGGGGAGGTTGGTAGGGGTAGCGGTGACCTGGATCATGACGCATGCACAGTAGAGTTCTTTTTCGTGAAATACGTTACTTTTTTTGTATAATACCGAGATTTTATGTCGGCTGGAGATAAGGAATCCTTGCTGGGGGAGTTCATCCCACTATTATTAGGTTTTTAACAAACTAAATACAATGCAATTAAAAATACCGAATGTTTGTCATATTTTACCCAAGTTATACAACAATAGGGGAAACCCCTGCGTGCTTCGCACGCCAACCCCGTTGGAACCTTCTGTACATATAATCATGTTATGTTTTCTTTATAATAAAGGAGTAGGATTAATAATACCCCAAAGCTAAGACGGTAAGTAATGTTAAATGATCAAATCAAATTATTTCGTATATTTTATAAAAGCAGTTATAATAAAGAACCAGCAAGACTCAGGTCTACACTCAAAAAAAAAAAAAAAAAAAAAAAAAAAACCCAAAACGTAGAAATACAGTATAAAGTTTGAAATTAACAAATTACAAATAAGACTAGTTTTATAAATATCGTTAGAGCCGTTTTTGAGAAGTTTTGATTTTTATCGTTTTTTGGCCATTTTTGGAGGTTAAAAATAAAAAATTTGAAAAAATGAAAAAAATAATGGTAATATTACAGCAAACAGCTGTTATCTGTTATTTTATTCAATTGGTTGCTATGGTAATAAATGTAAATACATCTGTTAATTTATCAGTCTAGGCCTAACCTAAGAATTTGTCCGACTAAATTTACTAATATTGAAATAAAAAATGTTTTTATCGAAATGAATTATACCCTATGTTACTCAGATATAGTGTAGCTTTTTATTAGTAAAACTATTTTTTCAATCGTTTCAGTAGTTTGAGAGATTACCCCCTACATACAAACAAACAAACAAAATAACAAAGTTTACCTCTTTATAGTATAAGTATAGAAGATTAACTCAAAACTAATGATCAAAAACTTAAATTTACCGTCGGTTAATCTTAAACACACACATTCTTGGGATACAACTTTGCAAGCCTAAACACACATCTCCCCCACCAACGCCTGTCTGATAAGCTTGTAGCACTGATAACAGCTACGTCCTGAACGTGCTCTGCGTCCTTTATACAAGGATTTATAGTGTATTCTTTTTACCCGACGTATATATCGAAGTCAGTGTCACTATTATATTGCGCTATTAACTTTGTCCTGTATCAAATGTATATGTTTTGTGAACAACAAAATATTCTCGATACATTTGGAAATATATAAATATTTTTATATTGTGTAACATACTACATTTTGCTGCATGTATAAAAATTTAAGGAGTTTAATACTAGGGGCTACAAAAAAGACAGAAACGCAAACGTCTCTCGTACATTATTCTTTTTACTTTCTCCACCCTATACGTAGTATATGGAGAAAGTATTGTTTTCGTAAAAATGTCCGAATTTGAATTTTCAGTTGAGTTATCTGTTTTGGTGCTCCTAGAACCCCAAAAATTGTTTAGTGCAATTATCTGTGTTGGTGCTCCCTGAATCCAAAAATATTTTTAGTGGAATTTTTTGTTTTGGTGCTCCCTGAACCCAAAAATTCTTTTAGAGTGGTGTCTGTCTGTCAGTCTGTCTGTATGTTTACACGACCAGAGAGGACACTATTGGTCAGATTTTCATGAAATTTGGTATGTAGGTACTAAACCCTAATATCTCCAGGCGTTTTTTTAATTTTTTGGAATTTTTAATTTTAAAGAGTAATTTACCCCTAAAAACCCATAAAAAACGACAAAAATGCAAATTTCTCAAAAACTGCTCTAACGATTTTGATCAAATTTTCAGTATTTATAGTGCTTAAGATGCCAAACAAAATGACACCACCCGCTTTTATCAAAACTTCGGCGTTTTATAATTATAGGGAAATGTTTAACAATAAACAAGTTTGTGTTGTCAATCTAGCATCGTGGCAGCGGCCGCATGGGGTAGCACCACGGTAGCGAGCACGGCCAGTAATTCAAAGGTCACGCGATCGAATCCCGCCTGGGACAATACTTTTTTTATACGATTGACGTAGGTAGAATATTATTTTTTTGTTTTGTTCTAAAAAGTAGTAAATAAAATTATTAAAAACAATATTATTTTGACTACAGTAAGTTGGGAGAAAGTTTGTGTCAGTTAACTGATACCGTTTATTTTTTTTAGATTAACGATATTCGAGATATTTTAAGTAGATAATTTTTAATTCTACTTCCATTTTAAACTGCCACAATTAAAATAAATGGTACCAGAAACTAGTACATACTTTCTCACAAACACATTTAAATTATTAAACAGATTCACTGTGACTTCATAACTGTATTAAAGTAGGAGAAGGGGATACGTTAAAGTAGGAGAGTAACTAATAAATATTATTATTATTATTATTAGCTGGGGAGAAAACTATTCGATCGATTTCGAGAAAATTTGTACCAAACATGTCAATTAGGCCTGTAAAGATGCACACACAAAGGTTTTGAAAAACGTTGAAAAACAACCGCCGTTTTGGCCAATAAAACCCCAAAAATCTGTTATTATTATTATTATTATTAGATAAACGAGAATTTTTAGAAAAATGCGGGTTTTCGCATATGGTGAGGTACATTTCGCGCTACAAATGAGCCAGATTTTATCATTTTTTATAAAAAAATAATATCTGATATTTTGGGGATTTTTTGGCCAAAAAGAACGTTGTTTTTCAAAATTCTTCAGAACCTTTTTTCGTGCATCCATAATTGACATTTTTAATGCAAATTTGTTCGAAATCGATCGAATAGTTTTCTCTCTAGCTTTGTATACATACAAACAGACATTTTGTAAAAACCACCTTTTTTTGGACTCAGGGTGTCCCGAAAAGGATGTTTCCACAAAAACCTCAACATCGATTTTTTTTGTGATCACTATACTTTCTCTCTATTATAGTACAGTGAGAAAATAAAAAATACATATTAAGGTCTAACCAAAAATTGTGTCAAACTTTTGATCCAAACCGACTGTTTCATTTACGATATATAACTGCAAATGTTTGAACTGAAATACCATAGTCGGCCTTCTTTGCTGATTTTTGTTAGTTTGCTTTCTCTAATCTAAAACAATTGTTAATTGTGTAGAATTTCTACCTGATTCTAAATTTGAAAAGTTGCAATGATAATAAATGTAAATGCTGCCAAAAACGTGTGCTGGTTCAGTATAGGTCCAGCCAAATACTGTATTCAGTTTTTGATCTAAATCAGCTGTCTTATTAGCGAATTTCCATAGGAAAAATGAGCTATTGCAGTGGTCCTTATTTTTGGATTACGGTTAACAACGTTATAACTACTCCCCCTTATATCAAATTTTATTTTATTTTTATTCATACGCGCTTCTTCATCCCTGGTTTCCTTTGTGAACCCTTTGGCGATGAACCCCTTTCTTTCCTTTTCCCTTAATCTCCATTGAAGTGAATTTCTCTCATTCTTCAACCCTTCTACACCTCCTAACGTTTTAACCCTACATCCTGTTGTTTTTCCGTCTTGCTGCGCCATTTTACTTCCTGCTTTTGTTTCTCCCGCTACTTGATTTAATCCGTTTAAGCTAATTAACCCCTTCGCGTTCTCTACACTTTTGGTTACGTTAATTGCTTGTTTATTATTGATAAGGTTCCCTTTATTTTCATCATTTAATTTAATTGATTTTTTAATCTGCTTATTTATTTGATTTTCACACCTTAACTTTAAACACTTCCCTTTAATTTGACTTATTGCCGTTTGTTTATTTATAAATGGTAACTCATATATTATTCCTTCGTATGACCACCTTATAAATCTTTTCTCCATATTTATTTTCGCCTGCATTTCATACAATGCATCACACCCTATAAGTATTCTGGATTTTAACCCTTTCACTATTAATAATTTTAAATCCATTTCTTTATTTTGAACTTTATATTTTAACATAATTTGGCGGTGTACTTTCTGAACTTTACCTTTAAGCGCTCCAATTATTTCTACGTTTGCTACTGGAAGTTCCATTATTGGTATTCCTTCCGCTTTCAGCTGCTCGTAATAATCCTGTTGCATAACTGTTATTTCAGATCCAGTGTCTATTTCCATAATAGCCTGTAAATGACCAATTTCCACTAATATCGCCGGGATTTCCTCTATTGGTTTATCTTTAATAATTTCCTCCCCTTCATTATCTAACAAATCCTCGCGAATATTATAGTGTATATTACTTAAGGGTTTCTGTACACATACTGCCGTTTCATTTTTAATTACCGTGTTTTCCGGTTTTTTAATCAACTCCCTCTTAATTATTTTTTCGCCCCTTCTATTTACTTTATTTATTTGATTTTTAGTTATATCATCAGCCCTAAAACTCCGAAGCCTATTTTTCAGAACCTCCTTTCCTAGTTTCCCTGTTTCGGCTTTGAATTAGGATTTTGATTTGATGGACCGGGTCTTGGGTTATTAGGGTGTACGGTATTTCTTGGGTTTTGCGAATAGGATTGCGGGTTAGGTTTCGGATAGGGTTGGGGGTTTTGCCTGTTATTATTATTATTATTCGGCGTTCCTGTAGGCCTATTTCCCCTACGCGCTTCCTCCATCATATCTATATTATTTAGAAATTGTATGGCTTCTCTAACCGTCTCGCTATGCTTTCCCATTGCCGCTAACCTAATCTGGTCATTAAAATGCTGGAATATAGTAAACACTAAATATCCCTCCGGAATCGGTGGATCTAAATCTCTAGCCTTGTTTACTAATTTACAAAAATAATCTGCTCGCGTAAGATTACTATTATCATTATACCTCCCATATTCTATTTTATTTCTTATTAATTTTTGCTTCTGTAACGACCAATAATTTTTTAAAAAACATTCTTTAAACCCTGTGTACCCTATATTTTCTGTTTGCATAACTTGCCACCATTCTAATGCACTACCCCTTAATTGTCGCACTGCAAACTTTAACTTTTCTTGATCGCTAAAAAATGGATTAGTTTCCTCGATCAAATTTTCTACCTCCCTTATAAATTGCTGAGGGCGTTCGTGTGGATTTCCCCAAAATTCTATTTTTTTACACTCCCCCTCATATCTCGGCATTACCAGGCTCCTAACCATACCTGGCTGTCCCCCTAATTCTAACACTTTTTGTTCTACCTTCGTTACCCTATTTGTAATTAATTTAAAATTTTCATCAGTTTTCTTTTTAATTACCCCGGTAGATTCTTCTAACAGTTGTATACTGCCTACAATATCCTCAAGCCTTTCTTCTACCTGTTTGTGTTGACTTAAACACCTTTCTTTTTCTACATTTATTTCCTGCGATACTCCTTCCAATTTTCCTGAAATTAATGTATATAATTGTTTCTGCTCTTCTTCTCGCAGCCTCCTATCATTCGCTTTTTCTTCTTCTCGCAACCTCCTTTCGTTCGCTTTATCTTCTTCTATCTTAGCCTCTTTTAGCCGCCTTCTTTCTTCTTTTCTTTCCTTCTCTTCCGCTTTCTCTCTTTCTCTTAATTGTTTCTCCTCTGCCTTCTCTGTTTCTCTTAACTGTTTCTCTTCCGCTTTCTCTCTTTCTCTTAATTGTTTTTCTTCCGCTTTCTCTTTTTTTAGCATCTCCATAAATTCTTTAAGTTCTTTGTTCGCCATTTTGCTCTTAGAAATTTCTCCTTATTTGTCGGAAGTAAAATATTCGTAGCCTAACTACTTTTATTTTATTTTTCTTAACTTTTTTGAAAACCCCCTTTTTCTATTTACGTTTTTACCGCGACAAATTATTTCTAAGGTGCTTGGCCTACTCCCCCTCTTAAACTGCGGAATACCAAACCCGGGAAATATTTAATGTTGATCAAATTCACTAGTATGTTTACACAATCTAACTTAATTCTTATTATAACACATACATATAAGCACAAATAATTTATTCTGTCAGTTCTGGACTTTATTTAACCTTCCGTTAAATCAAGCCACACCGGTGGGCGCCAACTCTGCAACGACGCACGAGTTGCACGACGCTGGGGGAGGAAGTTTGTTTTCCTTTTGGCCCCACGTTGGGCGCCAACTCTGCAACGACGCACGAGTTGCACGACGCTGGGGGAGGAAGTTTGTTTTCCTTTTGTCCCCACGTTGCGACGTCAACCCTGCAACAACAGACCTTTTTTACGACGTTCGGGAGCCACCTCTGCAATGTAGCCCCGACGCTTGTCTGTCTGTAGGATTTCCCTACTTTGTTACAGAATAAAGAGATTATATCACCTACTGGAAGTTTAAGGCAAATTAATTTTAATAGCCTAGGTGATATAACTCTGGTTAAGATAACTATGCCTATAGTCACCTTAAATAAAAATATTTTATTAAATTCCTTCCAGTTATTCAAGTTACTATTAACTTTAAATTTGCTCAGCTCAGTAATTAATATTATATTTATTTGACAATCTCCGAGGAGTGAGAACAGTGGAACTTTACCTAGAATAATTAAATTATTTGTGCTTTGTGAAATTTCGTTGGAAATGCCAATTTTGCGTTTCCGCCCTTCAATATTGATCATACACTGAAAACAACTTATCATATATGATACTTAGATAATAGGAATCTCTTGAACAAGGTAAATTAATTATATTAATTGAAATCAAAAGAAAATTTATTCAATAAAAAACTCAAAATACTCTGTGGTTCTTTCCACTACAAAAACATAAATTTTAAACTAAATTTACTATTTACATAAATTTTAACTCTTTTAGGTAGAACCATTTATTATTCATCTATACTTAATTATTCCTTCCTTTTTAATATTTATTATTTAATTATTTAATTATGAAAATGATTTTATATATTTAATTTACAAGATTAATAATTTTATATTTTGAAAAACCTAATTTTTTATCTCAACCCAGTATCAATAATTATTTAAATTTAACTCAGGCAATATTTTAATAAGGGATATCGTAACTTTTCTGACAGACCTTTTATTACTGCGACCCTGGACTCTGAACACCTTTCCCAAGAATGTTGATTGAAATACAGCTTCCCTGAAGTCCGGTTATCGTTGGTGCGGTTGAACGTCTCTCGTGGTCTCAGCTTTGCCTGGTTTGACTTTCCCTGATGTCTTCTAACGTTTTCCCTGATTTGGTTTAACTCCTTCCCTGATTTGGTTTCCGCTTCTTATTCCAGTAGTCCTTCAAAGTCCATGTGTGGTTCCAGTTATTGTCATTACATCAGTCCTGTGATTCTTGTAGACTACGTCATTTATAGATTTTTTGACGCACCCGCTATATAATTAACTATAGCGTAATTCACTCAAACTGTTCAATCGTTGTTTCACTGTCTGTAATACTAACTGATTTTACACTGTCTTTGTTCATTTAACTCGTATTTACGTTTGATAAAATTTTAATGAAAACTGTTACTTGAAATATTATATCGCATAATATTATAATTAATTAGAATGTTCACTGTTTGATTGACACATATCTTACTGCTGTCTTTATAAAACACTGCTTCTAAGTACGTTACTATAACATCGCAGATCCGTCTAACAACGTCGATCTAATGAAAAACTCAAAGAGTGAGAGCGAGCGATTCCAGATGTAGATAGAGCGATAGATCGTTAGATAGGTAGATCGTTAGATATCTGAGATAGGTCGTTAGATGCGCGGCTCCCGCTGTACTCCGCTTATATATCCTCCTTTGCCGCCTTCCGAGTACCAACTGCCTTTCCTATTTTTCTATTCCTTGTTCGATATCTCGCCATGCAACTTGCATTGATTTCTTTAAGTTTTAGGTTGGTACTACCCCCACTAACTTCTTCGTTAGGCCTTGCCATCAGCTAATCTAGATCTCCCCTCCTAACATTTTCTCCTATTGTCTTACTTATTTTCCTCGTAGTTTTCCTTTAACTGCTTTTATGACCTTGCGGTTTTCGTAATCGTATTCCTGATACATTTTCCTTTCTTCTCAAACTTGAGTGATGGTCGTACTACGTTTGGTTCGCTTATGGCGCTGCCTCGTGTATTCCGCGGTTTTTCCTCACGAAAACTTTTCTGGTTTTGAAGGAAAATCTTTTTTCTTTTTTCTTCTATGTTGGTTATTATTTTATGATATACTAGCCAAAATTTCCATTCTGTCCGAAGATTTTTCTTCTGTTTTTGGGACTTGCAAAATTTGCCAAATTTAACATTTACTTTTGAATTTGAATTTTAACTTTAAAATTGATACTTTCGATTGAGATTTACAATTTTATACCCTTACTACCTTCTTAACACTAGGTTATTATTTTTACCACCTTTTTCATTCTATTTTTAGCAAAATATAGGTATGAACTTTCTCACCTATTATTTTAATTAATTAACAATTTATAAACTTTTTATCTTATAAAACTTTTACTTCTTTACAACTTGTTTACTTTTTCATTTTCCCTTTTTCATTTTTTATGGTGCTTTTTCACCTTCAAACTTTAACAATTATCTCTAACTTTTAAAATACCAAAAATTCCTTAATTTGTTATTTAACATTTTTTATACAATTTTTCTTACGCTTTTCAAAAATATCTTTTTCATTTAATTTTGATGAAATTTGAGAATTTCCTATAACTTTAACTCTTTATAACTTTAACATTTTTTATTTTACAAAATTGTGACTTCCATGAACAATGTTTCCACCTCCCGTGTTTCACATTTACCCATAACATTCATCAATTTTATACTTTTATTTAACACCTTATTCCTGTATAAAAACAACTAATTTTTCTAAGTCTTTCAGGCAACTTGGAACAAGTTCCTGGACAAAAGTCCATCTCTGTTGACACAGTACAGTTGGCCGGGACTTGTCGTATTCTAATCTAGTTAAGTATAGGGTGTACCTCAACTTCTGCTATGAAATCTTGATTTTTGCAGTTTTACAACAAAACTCAATTTTTCACGCATTGCATAAGGTTTATCCGTTGCAATATATATGTATATACGAGTTCGTTAGCCAACAAAATTGACCAGAATTAGACCAAATTTTTGACCGGAAGTACCATGAATATAGGTGTGTGCACTCTAAGACGCATTTTATGTCCGATTTGGTCCAAATTTGGTACACAGGTTGGTTTTCTAAGACGCTTGGACGAGTTCGTTAGCTAAAAAAATTGACCGGAAGTAGATCAAATTTGTGACCGGAAGGAATATGTATATATGTGAGCGCACTCTAACGGACGCATATTAAGTCAGATTTGGACCAATTTTGGTACGCAGGTTGGTCTTTTAAGTTGCATGGACGAGTTCGTTGGTTAAATTATTTGATCTGGTGCTCCCTGAACCCAAAAATATTTTTAGTGGAATTATCTGTGTGGTGCTCCCTGAACAAAAAAATATTTTTAGTGGAATTATTTGTTTTGGTGCTCCCTGAACCCA
>JAGFPH010004297.1:24149-35959 GCA_018207615.1 Philaenus spumarius | reverse complement strand
ATTTTTTTATAAAAAAACGGCTCTAACGATTTTGATAAAATTTGGCTTATTTGTAGCCTTTAATGTGCCCTACCATATACAGAAACCCGCATCTTTCTAAAAATTCTCGTTTAGCTAAGAATAATAATAATAATAATAACTGATTTTTGGGGTTTTTTTTGGCCATAAAGGGGGTTGTTTTTCAAAATTTTTCAAAACCTTTTTACGTGCATCTATAAAGTCCTAATTGACGTGTTTGGTGCAAATTTGTTTGAAATCGATCGAATAGTTTTCTCTCTAGATAATAATAATAATATTTATTAGTTAATCTCCAACTTTAATAAAAAAACTCTCCTACCCCACCCTACAAGTCACTGTGAATCTGTTTAGTAATTTAAATATGTTAGTGAGAAAGTATGTGCCAGTTCCTGGTACCGTTTATTAGTTTGAACTGCAGCCTTTTGAAAATCGAGTATTACAGCCATTTGCTGTACAGGACTGTACCATATTAAAAAAATAATAAAAATATACAACTGGCTCCAAAACGATGGTAAAAAAAAACATACAGTGGACGCGCCAACTAAATGCAATCCCAATGGCAACTGACACAACGCTGCGGAAATGCCCTGCCAGTGGTGGGGGGGGGGGCGAACAGTGTCACCACCGGCTCGTTCCAAGCGCTATTCCGCCACCTGAGTCAGCTATCCATATTATTCATATCTATGGGGTAACCGCATGGTGGAGCTGCGATACAATTGACGATAAGTGGTAAGAGAAGAGCGACAATACAGTAGAATATCGCACAGTGGAAGGGAGAGCACGGCGACAATGAGCATTGCCTCAAAGGATAAGAGCGAAGGAATCAAACATACTTGTTTCGTCGCTATTATCACAGGTGGTTTGTCTATTAGAATGGATGTTGAACTGCAGTTTTCCTCTGAACTTATAAGATTTTTTCTGCATATAAAACTAGTTATGGCTTTGAGTTGAATCTTTGAAATAATCCACAGAGGGAAGTCAGACTTTCGAAATTTCTTATGCGATCAATCAGTTCACTCGCTGAAATTAATTATTGTGTATTTATGACAAGTTGAATGAGGTTTGAAAGAAGTTTTATACTTGCAATGAGATCAATAAATTGTTTCCTAAAAAAATGAAAATACATTAAAAGTTTAAAATATGGAGTAATACATAGAAAATAAATACGAAAGAAAAAGATAAGTGTTAAAATATAAAAAAAGGAATATTTAATTTATCTCAAAGTCAGTATTTTTTTAGGTTGATTCTTCAGTAGTCTAGATTAAATTTTTGCAGAACGTAATCAAATGTACTGTATTCAGTCGAAAATAAGAATGGAATTATCCGGATGCTGACACAATGAGGATACAAATAATGGAACTCCTTTAAAACATTCCGGGTTCGGTCGATGGCATTCCTTGCGGTTTTTCTGCGTTGCATAACACGCTATTATTTCAATGAAGAATTTTCCGTTAACACGAAATTTATTAAAAAAAGACACGAGTTCACAAGTGAACACGACAAAAGACCGCAGAATATGTGACGTAGTTGTCGCTCCAATCTCGGATCTACTATGCGGTGCAATCTCTTCCCGCACTGCTCTCTTTCGCGCATATCGCAGCTTGTATCGCCGTTCCACTATGCGGTTAACCTTTAACCTTTTGAACCAAATCAGCTGCTTCGTTTGTAATATGTCAGGGTACGTCCAATAGGCAAGCTGGTAAAAGCAGGTGGTCAGATTCAGATTCTCAGCGCCGACTGTTTAACTCCGAGCGGCAGGTAGGATGTGGCCATTACGCAAGCATGTTGTCAGACAGAGCTGCTACCGAAACAGATCAGTGTAGCATGGGACTTACACGAGAACAGGATGCAGCTTTATAGCTGTTTATTGACAATGTCACAGCTAAGTTACAACCAATGAGAAGTGAAATACATCCTATTCATAAATTAAGATGTATTTACGGGGAGTACAAAGACATTTCTTGTACAACCGGCTTTCTTTGTGAACGCACCCTAACATCAGATGTTTACATTGTAATACAGTAAGCTTTTTTGTGTTCGTTTTTATTTTGTCAACCCTTTGAAGACCAAGAAGGGGTACAATTTGAAAAAAAAACTATATATTTCTTTATTTTTGTGATCAACTAAGGTTGTTTAGTAAAAAACATTTTTTTTTTACCTTTTTTTAGTAAATCACATACATATATAAATACCTTAGTAAAATTATGCTAAACAGCCCCAGTCGGAGACCAGATATCTAGTCACATTCCGTCAGCTTGCAAGCGAGCCAACCACCGTTTGCTTTACTTCCGCCCTCCTACCCTCAAACCACAGATATCTGGTTTCCCTAGCCTAGATTCAATCCCAGCATCTTCTGATCAGGAAGACGCAACGTTATCCACTAGGCTAAGGCTTGATTAAAGAAAACTAAAAAATTGACAACACTTCAGTTATTTTACTATCGGTATAAATATTACGCGTAAAAGTAAAGTAAAAGATTAAAGTTTCTCAGCACCACCTAAAAGTAGGTAAAGGAAGTTTGCTTGGTTGCTCTTAAGTTTGAATCTGTATAAATTGTATCCGTGAGAGGTTTATAATAACAACTTAGATCAGTTCTTATTAAGTTAAAATTAATTTGAAACAATATGCTACCCTTTTAATAAAAAATAATGACAAATGAAAGACTAGAACATGTTTTAAAAAGTTGGGGAAATCACACCATATAAATTGCCAATTGTACTAGCCAAGCAAGTCCTGCTTTCTGGTGGCATTTGTTGAAACTAGGTGTAGACCTGATGTTTTACAGAACTGCAATGGTACTCTGAAGTACCTCCAGGCCTCAACTTGTAGATAAAGCCACTGTTACCTTTTATAAAGACAGTTGAATTGGGTGGTACTTAAAAGTACCGTCAGTCTTCAAAGGGTTAAAATAACATAAAAAACTGTTAGTTGTAAAGAATAATTAATTTAGTTTAAATTGGCTAATTTGGTTGGTATGATAATGAATGTAAATGCACTCAACAAACGTGCATTGGTTCAGAATATGCCACACCTAGAATTGTGTTGCTAATCTTGTCGTTCAATTGAGCTGTGTTATCTGTTATAGGGCTGGGACGGAATCTCCGTATTTTGACCATTTTCATCCCTTAAAATTAATATTTTGCAAAATACTTTCTTAGTGCACTTCTTCATAGTGGTACATTTTAATACTCTAGCTATTATAGTATTGGATGCACGTTGAATATAAATCAGTCAGTCAGAACTTCTTCTTTTGTGTAGATGAATATGTATGCAGTACAAGTTCTATAGCAGTGAAGTTTGACTAAATGTGGTTTTCAAGTTCATATTAAGCTACGTTGAACTTTATCGTTATGTTCGTAACCCAATTCAAATAATATACTGTATGCGTTAATATGTTACAAACTTTGTGCAATTTTAAGACAAACTCTGTTACCTGTTTATGTATATCGGCGGGGTTTATTCATTAATCACAAACTGAAGCTGACACTAACTACACTGGAAGAGGGGTGGGGAAGTATTCCTACAATCTTGTGCGGTTGCAACCCCATACCACTTCGGTATATATTACACTAGGCGTCACAGATTTATCTAGCAACATTTCCTTGTAGAAGTTGGCATATAAATTGTAGATACATGTCTTGAATTTCTATTCAAGTTGGTTTAAATTAAATAATTATCTATAAAAAAAGCTCTCAAATAACGAATTTTACGATTGTTCGGCCCTTTTGAGATGGTGAAATGGGAAAAGCATAATTTAAATACATTAAACATTTTGTGGAAGTATGATATTGTGCAGAAAGTAGAAAGATGAAAATTTGGGTATGTCTTTGAATGATTAGTGACTACTTTTACAAACTTTCAAGAACACCCATCTCCCTCCGGAGGGGTCCTCTGTGGGACAACTCAACATTTGTAAATTTGAACATACGGCTTGTATTGTGACACATGATTTCTTTTGTCCTTCAATCACAAACACTTTAATCGGGAGCAAAGTAAGGTACGACAACCCTATCCGAAATGGCGGATATGTTGTCAACATAATGAATGTTCCGACCAAGCAAAACAAGTTATTTTCCTCCTTGGAAGAGGGCTTGGTGTTGAACGCTCGTGAAAGTAGGACCTATTCATTTCAAAGTATCTTTTCTACTTCTTTAGACAAGACTTTAAATCACTTTCTATTTTAAGTTATTAAATAATTGTAAGAGGAGTCCAATATTTAAAAAAAATTGGGTGTGCATATGACCACACAATAGAAGTGAAAACTTCTTATGCGAATTTTACAGCGTGTAAACTGAATATTGATTAACTACTGGATTTTATTAACATTTTATTTCCTGGTTAATAAATAAATAAAATAATTACAATTATTTCAAATTTTTAGTTCGGTTTGCTTTTAAAGCGTATTTTTTAGTTTTTAAACTATTATTTATTTTCTTATTTTTTAGTCTGGGCACCATGATCAGTGCTGACTTACTACACCCAACAAAATTAATGAGCTCCCAAAGTTTCTGTATAGCGGAAACTAATAAATGCTATAATGTAAGTAATAATATTTGCTTTGAGGTTATAAACTGTATATAAGTACAACCTTTTATCATCAATATATTTGTTGATACAAATTTAAAGAAGAGATAGGCCTACCTATTCGTTTAACAGCTGATTTCACCCATCATCTGTAATACTTAAACAAACCCAGTGTAGATTATAGTTTGGGATAATTTTTAGGTAGGCCTAGATAAGTAGGCCTTAATGTTGCTTGTAAATAGTTTGATTTTTATTAAATTGTGTACTTCTGATGTGCATCTAATTAATCAGACTATGAGATTTTTCACGGTGGCTTACCAGTAGACACAGTAATTTTAGGTTAGGCCTAGGCTTAAAATTACTTTCTAGGCCTAACCTAAAATTATTGTATGTATGTTGCCGTTAAGGTAGGTAAAACAAATTAAATACACACACAACAATTTTAGGTTATTCCTAGACTGATGAACCACCATTTTATGTTTATTGGATGTATTTAAGCGCTTGTATATCTAAACTACGTTTTACGGAACCGATCGTCTCTTAATTTAAATTGATGAACCAAAACATAGGCTTTTTTGAATGTATCTACCATTCATTGCCATATCAACCAATTAATAACACTTTTTTTCGTTACGCATTACATTTTCTATTTCTTAACTCCTACCGCAATCCGCGTTAAGGAACTTCGTTCCAGAAACTATTATTTTGTTTATTGTTTATTGTTTTGTCCAAAGCTGATATTTTGTTTATTGTTGTCGTACCTTACTTTGCTTGGTATCATAATGTTTCTGATTTAAAAACAAATAAATGATATGTCACAAACCGTATGTTTACGTTTAAACATTTTGAGTTGCCCCGAAAGGAGTTGGTCTTGAATGTTTATAAAAGTAGTGTCTAATAATCCCAAAGGGATTCCCAAATTTTCATCTTCCTACTTTCCTTTTTCAAAAAGTTACCTAAACCCATACTTTTGGAAAACCGGGTATATTATAAAGAAAGTGCAACTTTTTTTTTTAAATATTCAGTATTTCCCTCAGGAACTTTGGGCCATAATATTTACATTGAAAATACATAGTAAGTGGGCCCAAAGTTTTCACTCAATTTTACTTACCGCTTCAAATAATATACGTGAAATAGTGGTTTTTCATAACTCCCTCTATTGAAAATGCGGTCCAGTCATTTGCATAGCGATGCAAACATACAGATCTAATCTGTTTTTCATTAATAACACATTTGCCCAGCCAAATACAAAAGCTACGAAAAACTCTTTGATCTATATTGGATGCAATTTCTGTTTACGATTTGTAAAGCTATTAATATCTGTCCATAACATATAATGCACATTTTCTCGTTCACCAATGTTGTATGGTTTATTTTATTAATTGTTAAAAAGATTTATGTTTTTTATTATTTTAATTTATATATTTTTATTAATGCTTGTAACGGTTTACGTCGCTCCTCCTACTCGCCACCTAGACGCATTGTGATTGGGCGTGAACGGAGAGTGGGGAGGACGGAGTATACCTTATTGCGCGTTGACAGTTTAGTTGATAGCATTGGCCTTGCCGTGCTACTACCTAACCTAAATACATCGGCTCCTATTCACTACCACATTGAATTATGAGTATCCTTATTTCAGTGTTTAATTTAAGATCCAAATTTGTTCATTTTAGTAACATACCTCATGTTTAAGTAAACCCCATTACATATTCCTGATAACGAGTTTAAATGAGTTTTATGAGGCTGTGATGTTTTTATGCTGGCTACTAGCGTAATATCTCCGTTTGCCTGCCCATGCTATCAACTAAACTGTGAACGCGCAATAGACTAGTTTAGTTCAGTAGTGTTTTTAGCCCTCTGAGGATGATGACTATGTCATTGAAATGTGCATTAGTGTAGTACATTAAACATAACTTTTCATAAAATTATTTTGTTATTGTTTTTTGTTCCTTCAATTTGTGGTTCGGGGTTTCAATCAATCATTGTAGAACAGCTGTGGTTCTTGTCATTGCTGGGATGATTCACTCAGGATCGTTGCTAAATATGAGTGAATGAAAGCCTTTTTAACGCTCAAGCCATTTTTCCGTGTGTTTTGATTGAATAAAAACCCGATTTTTAAATGGTTGTGTTTATCTCTTACAATACTATTTTACATCCGTCTCCTCTGAATTAAATTTTCTAGATGTTTTTTTTAAGATGTTCACATGTTCTTGCCCATTTAACAAAGTTAATGTACTTCAAACTTAAAGAAAACATATTTTTCGAGATCTAATTTGGCGCATTTCGTCAGATACCTCAGAAATGGGCGTAGTTACAAACGTGGGACTTGTTTTGTTCGAATGTTGCATACATCTTATTCAACTAGCAATCTTAATTAACGCCCTAAAAATTTCAGTAGGAATTCATTTCACAGAGGGAGCTGAATTCCAGGCGAAATCTTTCGCTAAGGACTCGATAAGGAAGCGATTCAGGACCAATGTTTATATTAACTTTTTTTTCTTATTTTTAGCTGTATAATCAGTTCCTGAAGTATTGTCCGTTTCTCCTGAAACCCTTCTGTATATTGTTGTTATTTGTAAGTTATTTTCCTCCAATAATTTCTACAAGGAATCTAACTGTTCCCTTCGTTTACCTAAAACGATAGGGCCTAAAACAATTCTTTTATCATTCCGAAAACACAAAAAAACCTATTTCTGTACTGGGGAACCAATTGAACTATTTTTTAGTCGTCATATTTACGAATAATGTCAATAAACCTTCATAAATAATCATAGTGTACAACTATCGTATCTATATATTAAAAGAATTTATGAAAGCTTGTGGCAGTCAGTACGGCCATTCTATCCGGCCGATTTCCTTATTTTTTTTTTAAATTGCAGGTAATCATTCACAGATATGTCATCAAGCATTACAAATCATGTATCTTTCGCCTTACAAACGTTATAATCAAATGCAAATTTCTGCTGTGTATTCCTTATGGGGGGGGTTTTTTTGGTTCTTTGTCCACTTTGCGTTCGTATACCGTCCATCCGATTGCTTTGAAATTTTGCATAGTAACACAGGTTAACCCTTGGAAGGTTTTAGGCCATTTACCGAAGTCCTAGGACATTAGGGCTACGCCCCAGTGGCCCTCAAAGTTTCAATGTTAATCTTATGGAAGAAAGATTTCTATTGATTTTATCAGGGGCACAACAACAGCTGTTCGTATAAAAAACTTATCAACACATCATGTTTGTTTACTTTCATTACCATAGCAACATTACTTAGAAAATTTGAAGAGTATTACCTTTTTGAGGTTACATTGACAAACTAAAAACAAACACAAACAAAAATCAACGAAAAATGCTAACTATATTTTAATTCAATTCAAACATTGGTTGTTACAAACCTATTATATATAAAACAGCTAATTTTGATCAAAAACTGAACATAATCATTCACAGATATGTCAAGTCTTATATATTATCAACCGTTCAGCCACTATTCACCCGAGAAGGAGCTCCGGTATACAATCCTTCAAATTTCCCATGTTAATCTTATGGAGCTAATGTTTAATGAGTTTGAGTCAGCTGCCAAATAAAACAGCTGATTTATGCTCGGTCACCTATGTACAAACGAGCTAAAGATTAACGAGATTCTTTATCGAATTTTCCACCTGCGAGCGAAGCGAAGCAGCCATCTGAGGCCGAAGGCCGAGCCGGGGTTGGGACGCGGAGCGTCCAGGGGCAGAGCCCCTAGTACAGTTTTAAACTATTCTGTACTTTTGTCTTGCCGATAAATTGTTATCGAATGCTTCAAGTAGCCGATAAGTTTATCGGTAGGATAGTTCTGTATCCTGCCTTCATGGGATATCGGCAGTTCGTACATCTTTTATTTATCGGGAAGATAGCCTCTTCTGGAACTTGTCGGGTACTTGTATGGAGATTGTAGAACCGTGCCTAAACTATGCTTAAGTCTCAGCTAAAACCTTGGGCATGCGCATTGCAGGCGGTGACGTTCGAACAGGTGTTCCCCGAACTTATCAGCTGATAGTTATCCGTCCAGTATTCAGTAATCTTATTATTATAGCTATTCAGTTATTGTGCATTGTTGTTAAGTTTTTTTATTGTGTTGTTCAAAATGTCGAAAGAAACAGAATTTCTATACAATTTATTGAACAATACAAGTAGGTAGTCCCCGTGTTTGTTGAAAGTTAAGGGTAAAGAATACAACGTCCGCAATGCTAAACTCGTGCGTATAACATTTTAAAAGAGAAATTGCAAGCTGTGAACTCGGTGGCCTTCTGGGAGAGTGTGGTAAAACAAATAATATATTCTCTACATGCAACCTTCGGATGACAGTTGAATAATTCAAGAAATCAGGAGAAACCATGAAAAAAGGATATTTATAAACCTCATTTATGGTACGTTGAACTCTAGATTTTTTTTTAAATCACCAGGAAATTCATTTTACTCCCGTTGAATTTATTTTGGTTACTATTCAATCAGCAACCGTTTGCAAGAATTAGTTTTTCGTCATCATTTTCCATTTTAATCACAGCAAACTACAATTTCCAGTGTTTTTCACTTCACACGTGTGCAAGCCAAACTGAACTTGGGAACGGCAACATTTCATTCAGTTAAATTGCACAAACTGGCTTGTGCGTGCAAACGGGCCTTTAACAGTTTAATTTATTTATTTGAAATCTTGTTCAGCCTTACTAATCTGTGAACATGTTTTACACATATACCTAATCTGTGATTGTACAATAATATAAATCTCGTAAAAGGGGCGCGCTGCGATCTTTATCCGCACTTAACTATTAAGTGTGTAATTTACAACGTAACGTGCAAACGAAAACACGCAATAAAGTATAAGGGGTTGGAACTTCCGTTTCCTGGTGGCTTCTTGTCAGTTAAACATTCTAAGGGTGGATGTATTTTATACTAAAGGAAATTGTATGCGATGTTAAGTGTGTTTTCTGTAGATCTTTGCTGGTAAGTATGGCATTCATGACTTTCTTTCCTACGCAATTGCATTGAATTGGAATGGAAAGTTTATCTATAATTCTTTCATACGCGTATTTTATTATGTATTTGCTTTATATGGTTATAATTAAACACAGCCTCACAGCTGACATGAAAAAACATATTTAATTCTTGTATACGATAATTTACAATTCGATCAGGCAACTGAGTTGAGTGAACTTCCAAAATCGAGTTTATATGTTTTTGGATTTCAATCAACTTTGGGAAATTATTGGTCTACTCATGAAGGTGGTGAATATCTGCCCGCTTGTACGAAATATGTCAACAGAATTCGTTTGCCATTAAAGAACACTAAACAGTGTCATTCAGTACGAAAAACCTCAACAAATATATAATTTCAGTCAAGAAATTTGGATTTGTTTAAGTTGTTGGATTTTTTGTTAAGAAACTGGTCAGAGCAACTTAGAACACCAACGCGTGTACCCAATTTGGACCAAATCGGACGTAAAATTAGTCCGTTAGCTCCACATTACACTAGGCCACCAGGTGTCGCCACCAGCCAAGGCACCGGTGTCGCTGCTCGTCACGGGGCATTGATTCTTATGGAGCCTATTACATTAGGGCAGCCGGTGGTGCCACCAGATTTTGGCTGCTGACTGGTTGCCGGCTTGGTCGCGGGACTGGCCGTGGTGGCCGAGAGTCGAACGGGACATTGTATCTTACCGAGCTTATTGCACTAGGCCGCCTGGTGACGCAACCAGTCCGGCCACCACTGATAATATTGTATGTGTACGTGTGCTGTTATTATCTTTAACTTAACTATTATCCTTCATCCGATTGTTTTGATAGTTATACCATCCGATAGGAAATTAAAAGTGCTACAAAAAAGGTGCCTTGACAATTTTTGTTAAAATGTACAGTTTTGGTGTAATTAAGTTTTGAAATGTTCAAATAGTCGTCTTTTTGAGACGCATAATTGGTCATAATAGCTCATTTTAATTAAAATATGTCATTGTTAGGTATAACGTCATGTCAAGTTTGAACTCAATTGGTCAAACCGTTATCTAGATATCAATTATTTTGTAAAAAAAAAAAACAGATACGGACAGACGAAAAATTAAGCACCCATGTTTATATTGTGAAATATGTTTTCCTCGATCCCAGGAGCAAATCCACAAAAGGGAACCAAAGAGTTCGGGGACACTCTGTATAAAATATTGTATTTCTGTCGTTGACATATTAAGCTACAGTCGTTTTATTTGATCGCCACAAACATACAGTCAGATGGAGCAAAGCGTTCGCAAAAAGTGACACAGTTTTAGTTAGAATTTGATATAATTAAACTTTCTTTATACTAATAATGAGCTTTCTTTATACTTAATAATAATATAAAGTTTAATTACTTACTGAGTAATGTAATTGATGTGTATAAATAAAGAATACTGGAGAGATAATTAATTTCTGGACAGAAATTTATTGATGTAAATAAAAATAAATTTACATATATTCTAAACTTGGTTATTTATTAGTTTTAATTCCTACAGCTATGTTTATAAATAAATTGATTGAATATATTTAAAAACCTCAAGTTATTGAATTTGTTTATGGATAAAAGTAGGTTACAGATTCTATCAAGTAATTTATTTCCACTGGCTGCGCCGCCTGGTGGTCTAGTGTAATGAGAACGCGTCGCCAGCAGAGTCACCGGTGTCTTGGCTGGTGGTGCCACCTGGTGGCCCAGTGTAATGAGGGCCTTAGAGTGCAAACACACATACCGGGTGAGTTTTAAATGTCCCCCCCCCCCTAATTTTTTCCGCATTTCTTAAGATATCGACTCCCAACCACCGCCGAACATCATTGATTAGTTTATACTTTCTTTTGATGAGGTTCACATTTTTGGCTGCCATATTGGAATGAACTTTTATTTTTTAAATCTAAAGGTAAGGTTGTGACCCATCATTTCAAACTATTTTTTTCCGTAGAACACGATGCCGCAATCGGTTTTTAATTATCTGCTTTCGTTCTCGAGATATTAACAATTTTGTAAACAATTAAAATTTTCAAAAATTCCTTGTTTTATTTATTTTTTTTTAAAATATCAACCCTTTATCATCAGATATCACAGTTTGGTAGTAGCTTATAGATTTTTATTAAGTTATAAATGTTTACTGCCATCTTCAGTTTCGCAGAGAAAAGTTGTTAATACACTGAAATCAAACAAATTTACTGAAGATGGCAGTACAAATTTATAACTTAATCAAAATCTATAAGCTACTGCCAAACTGTGATATCTGATGATAA
>JAGFPH010004296.1:99760-113980 GCA_018207615.1 Philaenus spumarius | reverse complement strand
TGTTGTATTTACTATTTGTTATGCTATTGTTATCACTTAATATTTGACCTTGAATATTTCTATTTTAGGTTTATTAATTGGGTTTAGGTCATTCATACTATTAATTTCAAACAAATCAACAAAACTTTTCCTTAAATTTTTGTATATGCAAGTACATCTTTTATAATGAATAACTATAAATTTACTGTCGATAAAAAAAGGGTTTACTCTAAAAAATTGCACCTCAAGATTCCCTAGAGTGTATATGTAATCCCATGAAAGATTGTATATTTTCCGTTCATTCAATAGTCGTGTAGGGTGATGTTTTTAAGAAGCTTGTCACTGGCGAAATCGAAACGCTGTAGAGATGCCGGGCGCTTCGGTGTCCGTGACGTAATCGTCACCAATGACCTGCGCGTGACACATACCGTCTTGTTCTAGTTACCGTGGTCTCATCTAACGTTTGAATTTGAACCTAACGGACTTTTATAACATTGCTAGACACAGGAGTTTGCGCGCGCATCTTGTATAGCTTGTATGGACGAGAGATTTCTATATTTGTTCTCACTTTTGTTATTCAAATAATTCTAAGTCAAACACTTTTACGAAAAGATAATTTACAAGTTAAATTATACAGTTAAATTGTTTGATTTAATCTCTATACTTTCTTATAATAATATTTCGTTTTTGGGTAAAGCAAAATATTCCTAAATTACGATCGAAACTAGGCCTAGTTTTGTTAGCAGTCGTGTAGATGGAATATACAAACTGGTGTTTTCAAAATAATAAAATTGAAATTGATAAATATTTGTATACAGTTCTATTTAGAACTAAATTACGAAACTTTTTTACGCTTACGAAAAATTACAAAAAATGTTTACTACTTGTTATGTAGGCCTAAAGTTGAACATTTTCCCTTCATTACTGAACATTTTTTGTTTCTTGAGCTAATAACTTTTACAATTTTACATCAATAAATTTTTTAATTGCATATATGAATTCTTTGAACCTTTCTCTACTCAAAAGGTGCATAACTCTTTTGGATTGGTATACAATTAGACCTACTATATTTGGGGAATTTTTGAAAATATGCTTGTACACGCATCGAAATGACTTGGCGTTGCAAAACTTTAACATTGACAGTTGTAGGGTTAAACACCTGATGTTACATATTATATTGTTTCCTTTAGATGACAAAATCAATATTTGTTTCAAATATTGTCTATGGATTATTTAAATATTAATGGTGAAATTACAACACATGTCAATTATTGTCTATTTCAATATCTGTCTTACATTATGTAAGGTCACCGCTACCATCATCGCCCTACAACGATCCAAGTGCCTCTGTCCTAATCAACCGTAATTTACGTGAAGATATCAGAGTATACAATGATCTGTTTGTATTTGCTTCGCCACGATTGACCGCGTGTGTTGGAGCAGAGGGTAGAGCCCCTTAGACTTAAATTAAGGGGAAATAATGAAATTTAGCGATAATTGTAAAGAAAATGAAGGCCTATAAATATTAACACGAGTTATATGTCAATTTAAAGTGCACATCTTAGCTGTTAGTGTAATAATCAGGTGTTTATAATAACACATATGAGGTGACATTTATCACGGCTTTTTTAAGTAAATATATTTAAATATGATGTGTGGGGAATCAGTAAACTCACCATAAAAGCTCAATCTGAATTTGCGTTTACGTAAAATGAGTTTATTATTATGTCTTGTCGGCCTTTGGTGACAGGAGAGAGTTTATATCTTAACGTAGGACAAGGACCATTATTATGTCTACTCCTAATTCCCATGCTCCTAATTACTGTCGACAGAAGTAAAGAATGCGAGGCAGCAATCCGCTGGAAGTGTTTGACCTTGGCCAAACTACTACCCTTTTCGCGTTCGCTAGCCATGTTAAGCGCCAAGCTGACAGTTGAGTTTTGTCTTTCGTTGGAGTAGGTTTGTTTTCGCGGCTTTTATTATAATTTAGTTTTTGATTTACGGCATACTAGGACTTTGATATATCGGCTTTGGTTTACAAATTACACGCTTTACGGAATTACGGCTTACACGGACTTTAATTTATCGGCTTTGGTTTACGGATTACGGAATTACGGCTTACACGGACTTTGATTTATTGGCTTTGGTTTACGGATTACGGAATACACGCTTTACGGAATTACGGCTTACACGGACTTTGTTTTATCGGCTTTGGTTTACGTTTTTTACACAGTCTCTAATTATTATTAACATTTTAAATGGCTTCAGCGCGTAAAAAAGGTCAGACGATTCATAGTGAAACAAGGGAAATTATCAGGAACATAATTAAAGGGTGTGATGAAGAAGCTCAGTGTGATAAAATTAAATTCAAACCAGGTCAACGAAATCAACGTGCTGCTCAGTACGCTGGCGTTTCACAAAGGACTATTACGTAAATTCGTAAGGAAAGTAAAGGTGCTGGTGATGACAGACTATCTACTCCAGGTAAGAACAGGAACAAGGAAAAACGAAAAGCTAACATTGACACCTTTGATATGGCTGTTATAAGAAATACAGTGCGGGAATTTTATGTAATACACAAAAAGTCCCGACTTGCATAAAATTATTACAAGCGGTAAGGTCAAAAATTGAATTTCCATGGGGAGTAGACATTTTAAGAAGGTGTTTAAAAGAATCTGGGTGTAAATGGAAAAAATGTGTAAACAAAAGGAAAATACTTATTGAACGACCTGAAATAGTAAATTGGCGCTGGAGATATCTTAAACAAATTAAAAATTTTAGACGAGAGGGAAGGGAGTTAGTTTATATAGATGAAACTTGGGTTGACAATAATTTGACACACAAAAATTGTTGGCAGAGTAATGAAATACCTGGTGTTAAAACCAATACAAGTTCTGGTAACAGACTAATTGTTGTGGCAGCGGGTAATGAGACAGGGTTTATTAAAAACTCATTACTGATATTTAAGGCCGGCCAAGTGACGGGAGACTATCACGGACAAATGAATTCAACTAATTTTGAAATGTGGGTCAAAAATAAACTTCTCCCTAACTTAAAAATTCGATCAGTCATAATTCTTGATAACGCACCCTATCATTTCGTCCAAGAAAACAAACCACCGACAAAATATTCAACCAAATCAGAAATGATTGGATGGTTAGAAAATAATAATGTACCGTTTTGTTCAAAGATGGTGAAAGCAGAACTTTTTAATCTTGTGGAAACTTTTAAAAAAAGGGAGAAAGTTTTCCGGATCGACGCAGCGTTAACAGCAGCCGGTCATTCAGTGTTACGATTACCGCCTTATCACTGTGATCTGAACGCTATTGAGATGGCTTGGTCAAAAATGAAACACTTAATAAGAAATAGAAATATTACAGCGGACTTAAGTTTTCACAAACTTCAAGAGGCAACACGTGAAGCGTTTGAATTAGTTACTGCTGAAGACTGGAAAAATTACTGCAACCATGTACAACGGCTAGAAAATGAATACTGGGAAAAGGATGGTATCCTGGAAGGCTACATGGAACAGTTCGTGATAGAGGTGAGAGATTCTGATTCAAGTTTATCTTCTGAAAGTGATAAAGACAGTGATTCTGAAGACGAACTATTAGCTGAACCTTTAAATGACTAGCTAAATGATGTTAGTAACAATTTTAATTTTTTTTAAACACTGCAATAAAAGTATTTATAATATCACTATAAAAATTGAACTTTGTTAAATTTTATCCTCAATTTTTATCCATTTTTTAGAACTCTAGACTGACATTAATAAAAAAATTTCAAAGTTTGTGTGACTTAATTTGTTATAATTAGCCGGTCTTAATAATATACAGAAAATATTTAAATTTTAATTAAGACATTAAATAGAATTTAAAAAGTTAAAATAACAATCATTCATTCATAAAATAACTGCATTGTTAAATGAAGTTAAAATAATATTAATACTAAACAGTATATATGTATTTATTCTGTGGGCTTTAAAACTTATGTTTTCTGATTGGACTGTAGTAGCGAAGACATTTAAACTGCCTCGCATTCTTTACTTCTGTCTACAGGTCAACCACAGCCCAGTTTCGTTTTTCGCATTACCTTTCTTCCGCTCTGTATATAATAATAGGTATAAATTAAATACATATGTAATTTTTAATGTTTTGTATTTATTTATCCCGTATTTATGTATTTTTAGATAATACATCTGAATCTTATTTTCTCATCAAGCAATTTACACATCATACAGGAAACAACACATTTCTAGGGATATAATCCATTGGTTACTCCCAATAATTAACATGTCTTAGTTTCGTCTAAATCTATGTAATCCATTGGTTTAATTCTCCGCAAACGTCTAACTGCATTACTAGTGTCCAGCAGTCGGCGTATCTCTAGACATGCTGAGAATTGAATTGTCAGTGTTTTACTACTTGTTTAGTTATTTCTTCAGTAACCAGCTAATAATAAATTAACATCTCTATGCAAGCTGTCATTCCACATACCATGGAGCGTTAACTATGCAACGAAGTACATTGCTTTACGAGGATTGTCTACTAAAAAAGGTCAATAATTTTTTTTTCACATTATTTAAAACCTTATTCTTTTATGAACACAAAAAACACATTAGAACTATTTTTTGATGCATTATATATGTATATAACATGTTTTCGTACATATATGAATGTACAGTAATGCGAAGCACGATTTTGGCACTTATTGTATTGGTAATGTTTTATACACATATATAAAACCCACAAAACATACCTATTATATGTTATAATGACCACTACCTAGACCTAGCATTACAAAAATAATGCTGTATTAGTACGTAATTGCATTGCGTAAATCTAATCTTGTAACGTAGAACGAAACTTTACGGGCCGTTTCCCGCTGAGTTTTTCTTAATTTTCAGGTACAAAATTCGATATTACAAAAGAACGGATAAAGATATAAGGATGAAACTTTTTGTGGTTTATTTCAGATGTACAATCTAAATCTTCATGTCATTTGGTGGTTATAAGTATCGTAGTTTTATTTTTTATAAAATAAAATAGAAAAATGTATTATTTCAAATTTAATAACAAATTTTGAGCATCATTTTATTTGCAGTTTGCCTATAGATATAAATATGAGATCAAATGAGTTTTTAGGCCTTTTTATTACCTACAATTTGAAGCTAAGAACAACAAGATTGGACTTATGGTTCCCAAGGAATATCAACTTGAAAAAAACTCTTACATTTTCTCTAAAAATACGTATATATATACTTACATAAATTTTCTAAATTTTTTTAATTGCATATTTCTTCTTCATCTAGGCCTAGTTATCATAAAAAAACCTAAAAAGTAAGAATTTTAAGGAAATATAAATTTGTGTTTTCCTTTAAGGGTCTTCTATACCTTGAAGAAAACTCCCGAGTGTACAGTATGATTTCAATGCAAAAGGCCTGACTCAAGCCGCAAAATCGTTGAAACATGCATTCGTAGTACCGTGTTTCGGATTCTATTTATAAATTAATAATCTGGGAAACTACTTTAAGTTATAAAGAAGGCTTTATATTTTTTACGTGTTACCTTAAAATATGGAAATTATTGCTTAAAACTCCAAAAAAATGCGTTAAAAATAATCGATATTTTACTCATTTAAACTGTAGATTAAAAGGAGTTGCCGACGATTTCTTTCAATTATGAGCTATAAGACAAAAGCACAAAGCCTTTAAGATCAGTTTAAGATGTTTCACAACTTTTTAGGTTGAAAAACGGCGTCCGAAACACGGTAATACGAAGTGCATATTTTTGCTGTTTTACGCAAGGTATAGAAGACCCTTAAGATGGTGAAAATGTATTTCACGGCGTAAGGTATGCAATCTAGTTGCATCTAAGGAAGGACGTGTCTGCAAATCCTTATTCGGAGGAAGCATTTCACGGCGCAAGATATGCAATCTAGTTGCACCTAAGGATGGATGTGTGTGTGTCCAGTTGAGTATATTTATTATTGTTCCCAATACACCACTGTTTAATCTAATCAACCGCTTGTTAAAATGGTGGTTGCAGTTATTAAAAAAAAAATATGTACAAAAAATGTCGGACAGACGGGAAAGTATAGATTGGTATACATTATTTGGTTTCTTTTATTATGTTATGAGCATTTAATAAATTATTCGAATCGCATAAACGTCTTCCGCATATTTAGAATTTATTACCGTAAAAAATAACTCGCATGCAAGTTTACAAATTAACTGCAAAACTGTAAAACAGCTGATTAGCATAATAATTGTTTCAGCTGTTTCGCAGTTAGTTTCATCTGACAGCTGATTTCTTCAATAAGGAACAGATGTAACAATTATAATGTTTATATGTGGAAATTACATTTTCACGACACCACCACGATAACAGGTGTTTTCTCACCTTGCAAACTACCTGTAAAAGCTTGGCATTACACTTCTACTGGAGGAAAAATCATCGAAACAATAAAGAAAGAATCATCAATCAATAATGATACTTTTTTCATTCTACAATTTACAGCTGGATACGCGTTGCTAAGCAACAATAAACTAACAAAATCAAGTGTTTACTAATTTATTCAAAACATTATGCTGTTTTTGTTTGACTGTCATAATGGAGGCTTTACCCAAGTCTTTTAAAAGGAAAGTATCTCACGATCGTTTACCGAAAAGTTCCAAATATAGATATTATAATGCCTATACAAAGTTTTGCGAGAGCTGTATCGTGTCTGTTTTTTATTAAGTGCCAATCAATATTAGATTTCTTTGTTTCAATACTCGCGTGAAAGGGTCTTTTCAGTTTTCATCGATTTAAAGCCCACTTTCTCCACTAGTTGCGAAATATACTATTAAGTTAATTTGTAAATGTTTTTCTTAGCTCGCTATGGTTGATACGATCCGCGGTTACCGAATAGTATAGCGCATGCGCAAGGTTGTATTCTTTAAAATCTAACAGCTGTTTCCAGTCATCAGCTGTAAAACTTCAACAACTAGATGAACCTTAGGGGTTTGTTTACAACTTATACTTTAAGTTTAGTGTTGTTATTGTAGGAATAATAATGTGCATTGATACATCTGGTTTGTTCTGTCATGTCTATAAATGAATTCACTAAACATTTTCGTAAATAAACGTCACATGCTTCTTTTATACATGTCATCTAAAAATTAAATTATACCATTATAATTAAAAGTTATTACATGTTTGTTTGATTTGCGCAAATGTCATTAAAATCTGATTTATTAAATACATTTAAATATAAAAATACAAAAAAAAAAAATTCTATGACTTACAAAATTTAATAAAATTACAAACACAGCACCTTTCTTTAAAAAATCTTCGCACTTAACCCTCTAACTGTCAGACGACTCAAATTGAGTGGTCTCAACGCCCTGCCGTAGTGAATTGTGTAGTCTGTGACATTTCACCCACTAAAAATCATGCAATCGCAATAAATCAAAAAACGTTGGAAAGGAAATGTTCTAAACTGAAATTTTTGCATTTACAAGTTTTTTCTAAAACGTATATTTACATACGCAATCGTCGTTCCAGTTTTTGAGTTTTCTAAAAGCCAATGTCGCGCGAATTTTAATGCGCCTAAACTACCTTTAATTCCCGTTTCTCTCCCTACAGCCCGCCCGTTATTTTTTCTGAGTTATAACTGTATACTGAAGGGTTTATCACTAATTACCTATCTAAAACTGCCATCCAATCAAAAATCGGACAAATAGTTCTAAAGTTGTGGGATGTTTTGTAGTCCGTTGCAATTGCTCAGATTTCAACCATTAAAACAGCTCATTTTGCGTTCGAGATATCTCTTATAATTCGAATTATTTCAATAGACTTTTTATATCAATTTATAGACAGAAATTGAATCTTTCGTTTGGTGTAGAGCAAACTATATTTGACAGGTTAGATGTTATTCAAACAGCAGTTGAAAGTCCATATTTGCTCAGAATATATAATAGGTATGTAACAATCAATGTTTGTATTGGATTAAAATATAGTAAGCATTTTTCGATGATTTTTGTTAGTGTTTGTTTTTATTTTGTCAATGTAACCTCAAAAAGCTAATACTATTCAAATTTGCTAAGTAACGTTGCTGTGGTAATAAATTTAAACAGACATGGCGTGTTGCTATGCTTTTTATACGAACAGCTGTTTTTGTGCTCCTGATAAAATCCAAAGAAATCTTTCTTCCATAAGATTAACATTGCAACTTTGAAGTCCAGTGGGACACAGCCCTAATGTCCTAGGTCTTCGTTAAATGGCCTAAAACCTTTCCAGGGGTAACTTGTGTTACTATGCATAATTTCAAAGCAATCGGATGGACGGTTTGGTAACGCATAAAGGACAAACAGAAGACAGACAGACATACATTGAATTTTATATATATAGATTATTTTTGTTACCTTAATATGGAGTCCAACTAAGTACAGGATTTAATCACATTTATTAGTATTAAGTATGTTAATTATGCACATTATGCAACATCATTATACATTGCGCAGTTAATTTAACATTTTCAGCTGGTAATTACTGTTTTTCTTAACGCGTTTATTTCAAATGAATTACTGTGAAATTTCAATATAAATACTGTTACTGCAGTCAGAGTTTACACCGACATGTGATGCCCACTACATAGTCTGGTGCTGGGAACAAACAGCTGTGTCGGGCTGGATCGGAATCGGATTTCCCTTGTAAAAGGACAATCGATCGGGCTTCCAGCAGCGGTTTTAGTAGAAGTGTGTTTTACGGCTCGTGGTTAAAAAACAATTTTATACAAATAGCCAGATATAGTCCGTTTAAATCTTATGAAAAGAACATTTATTAAAGTGAAAGGCGCTGTGGGGTAAATTGGCTTAGATCAGACCGAAAGTGAAACCATTCCCTTCTCTGACTACAGTTGAAAGGAAATGGTATTACAATCGTTCGACTCATGGTAGTAGTAAATAGTGCGATACAACTACCAATTTGTTAGTCGTTCGGATTTCCGCTGTTCGGTCAAAACTGAAAGTGTGAAAGCAGCCTTGGGGGCCTATCAATTGTACGCAAATTAAATTTTAGTTTGATTTTCCTATTCATAATTTGAGAAATAAAACCTAATTATTGGGGATTTAATCATTCATAAAAGAGCTTTAGCCGACACTCTACAGTTATGCACCAGCGATTCTCGACCCCAAATCACTTTATGAAACACTAGAGGAAACCCATGCGTCCCCCCGCTAATCCCGTAGGAACCTTCTATACACATAATCATGTTATGCTTTCTTTATAATAAAGGTGTAGGATTAAGAATAACCCCAAAGCTAAGATGGTAAATAATGTTACATGTTCAAATCAAATTATTTCGTATATTTTATAACAGCGGTTATAATAAAGGCTAAAAGAACCAGCAGGGCTCAGGTCTACACTTTAATAAAACATAACCTATGAGTTAGAAATAAAAATAATATGTTCAAAGTTTGAAATAAGCTCTTATCATTAGAAAAGGTAGACTACACAATTAATTGTGTAGTCACTCGTACCGCGACAACAAATTGTAACGCGTGATTGTATCGAATATTTCAACCACTAAAAATGTTCCAATCTTAAAAAGACAAAAACCGTTGGAAAGGAAATGATTTAAACTTTAATTTTTGTAGTCATAATTTTTTTCTATAACATATATTTACATATGTAATTATCGTTTTAAAATATTAGTTTTCTGATTAGCCAAACCGAATAAATCAAATGAAAAGACCTTTGTCATTTCTTTAAAGTTCTCTATCGCTCGACCGAGATATTTTGACAATAATATATAGACATACCTTTGGATTCGTCAAGAATTAAACTTTCTAAAACTGCCATCCAATCAAAGTCACTTGTATAGTTCCAAAGGAATTGCCTGTAAACCTTTGAAATTTTACAGATTTCAACCAATAAAACAGGACATTTTGCTTCCGACATATCTGTTAGAATTCGAATTATTTGAATTGACTTGTTTGTATCTATTTATAGGCCAAAGTGCAATCTTTCGTTTGGTGTAAAGCAAACCATAATTACTCTAACGGTTTTGTTCGGTTTTTTTTTTTAGAGGGGAAAAACGTAGGTTGTTATCATCGCCTGGGTTTTGTTCGTACAGTGCTGAGAAATACTGACAAATGAAAAATGCAAAACTTGACTTTCTCACGCTCCCGAAGTGTCACTTCGAACGGTTTTTCACGCAGAACGTCGTGAGGAGTTTAATTCGTTTGATCTAATTTTGTGATTCATGTAAAACTAAGTCAAATACTTTTATGAAATAATAATTTACAAGTATAGAGTTCAATTCTTTGATTTATTCTCTATACTGTCTTATAATAATATTTCATTTTTGGGCAAAGGATATATTCGTAAATTACTATTCGAACTAGGCCTAGTTTTGTTAGCAAGATTGTAGTAGAAACATAAAAACTGATGCTTTCAAAATAAGAAATTTGAAATTGTTAATATTTTTATACAGTTCTTTTTAGAACTAAATTGTGAAACTTTTATACATTTTGAAAAAAATTACAAAAAATGTTTACTAATTTTTATGTAGGCCTAAAGTTGAACTTTTTCCTTTCATAACTGTACATTTTTGTGTGTCTTGGGCTAATAATTTTGTTAATTTTACATTTATCATTTTTTTACCGGCATATATGATTTTTCAAACCTTTATCTATAAAAAATCTACGGAACACTTTAGGATTGGGGTTCATTTACTATTTTTGGCGAATTTTTGAAAAAATTCTTGCAAACGCCAAAAAATCCATTTTAGTTTACATTGCCGGTTCTAGGCTCAATAGAAATATTAGAGCAAACAGTTGTTTTATGTGTTATTTTATTCAATTGGTTGCTATGGTAATGAATGTAAATACGTTCAAGAAATATGTCTTGTTTCATCAGTCTAGGCCTAACCTAAGACATTTTTATGACTAAATTTACAAATATTGAAATAAACATTGTTTTTATTTGAACGGATTCTAGCCTATGTTACGCAGGATTATCGTAGCTTTTTATTAGCAAAACTATTTTTTTAATCGGTTCAGTAGTTCCAGAGAATTACCCTCTACATACAAACAAATAAACAAACAAATTTTACCTCTTTATAGTATTAGTATAGACAAAGTAATACTTAAAATGTGTGTATCCCTATATGTGTTGATCCCACAATTGAACTCTATTAATTAAATCGACCCTTCATAATCCACTATGGTTAAAATGTATTTAGCGTACACAGAAAAACTCCGCCCTTGATAATGCCTTTGTGCTTATACCGTTTAATAGCTGTAAAGCCTAGTAATTATATTGAGCACGATTTGGCTTTAACAGTATAGATAGGCTAATCAGTACCTCATTGAACACTAATCTGGCGAATATAACGAATCCGTTCAACTAAATCTGTTCCAATATTTATAAAATATGTAATGTGTGCCTCACAAAGTTGCTAGAATAATGTCGAGGTAATTGTAACTACGGTTAGAGTTCCGCACCTTAAAAGAAACCGTATAGGATCTATTTTTTATAGTTCCTATAGTATATCTATCGTATCTATAGTATCTATAGTATAGTTCTATTAAAGATATCTTAAATACTTGTTAGCTAGAGTGGAAACAGATTACAGTATACGCTAATATTTTCACTGCAATGACGACAGATTATGACAGAGGCACTATAGCCCAGTCGGTATAGGTTACAACTACCAGTAATTTGCAATACGGCTGAATTTTTTTTATAAGTACATTAAAGTATGTAGATTAACATAAAAAAAAGTTTACCAGTCTATCGATTTCCCAAAGTCGAAAAAAATCGATTATCATTTTTTTTCGATTATATTTAACATTTCGAGCTGGGATGAAGATAGAGGAAAATAAAAAATACCACCGTGTAGGGGAGGTATTTTTAAACAAAAAAGGTCATATGTATTTATTTCGTCCGAGCAATTGTTTGTCTGGAAAAAATTCGATAATGCAGGTATGTATTTTGCAGCAGGGGAAATCACTAAAAGGGGACATCTTATTCATATATGAAGCGTTGGCTCATTCTAAATTGGCCGAATTTTAATATATCGAATTGAAACTTGACATAGGAGTTAAAATATATATTTTAAACATTTATGCTGAGTCTCAGCTTGTTATCTTGAAAATGACCCGATCTAGGAGTCGATTTCGATTATCGATTTTAGGAGTACCGGACCCACGAACTAATTTCAATCTATTCCAGTTTCGTCAATTTTTGGAATATCAACACCAAATTTGTTTTACAAGTTGAGTACACCATTATAAATATTCTTAATAAGTATGAACGATTTTTTTCTTGTTATTTTTAAAAACGAGGCGCTTGAAAATAGTCTTCTGTTTTACCTATCTCGTTTTAACTATAACACTTTTGGATTCAACGACTCCATTTTCGACATTTTTGAACATATCGATTTAAAAATTGGTACAGAAGTTAAAAAAACAATTGTTCTTTGCTACACTTATTTTAAAAACTATATTTAAAAAATTGACTAATCTGCAGCCGATTAACTCAAGCGTTTTGATGAAAAATCTAAAAAGGTCTAAAATTATACTTTTTTAATTTACTTGTGCTTTTAAAAGTAAATAATGAAAAAGGTTTATACTCCTTGAACTTGTTTGAATATATATATTTAACTTGTAAAAAAACTTTCAGGTTGATATTTTGAAAATTTTCTAAACTGGAGCTGTTTAAAATGAATTGGTGGGTCCGGTACTCCTAAAATCGAGAAACCCATTAATAAGTCAAGTGGCTATAGATCGGGTAATTTTCAAGATAACAAGCTGAGACTCAACATAAATGTTTAAAATATATATTTTAACTCCTATGTCAAGTTTCAATTCGATATATTAAAATTCGGCCAATTTAGAATGAGCCAACGCTTCATATATGAATAAGATGTCCCCTTTTAGTGATTTCCCCTGCTGCAAAATACATACCTGCATTATCGAATTTTTTCCAGACAAATCATTGCTCGGACGAAATAAATACATATGACCTTTTTTGTTGAAAAATACCTCCACTACACGGTGGTATTTTTTATTTTCCTCTATCTTTATCCCAGCTCAAAATATTAAGGATAATCGAAAAAAAATGATAATCGATTTTTTTTCGACTTTGGGAAATCGATAGACTGGTAAACTTTTTTTATGTTAATCTACATACTTTAATGTACTTATAAAAAAAAATTCAGCCGTATTGCAAATTACTGGTACTTTTGGTCTAAATTGACCTTTACCGACTGGCCTACTAGGGTGAGGATGGTGTGGGTACGTTATCCTGACGTATACGCAGTAAGACCAGAGTTTGCGTGGATGACAGGAATTGTTTATGTAATAGAGCGATATTAACCCAACATAAAAACACTGTTGGTTGTTAAAATTCATCGATTCTGAACTTGCCAAGTTTATTGATATGGTAAACAATCTAAATGATTTCATATTCGAGTTTCGGTTCAGTACGGGCACAACCTCAAATAATGTTGCGTTTTTTTTATCCGAATAAGCTGTTTAATTTATATAGTAACAACAGATGTTTAAATTATAATATCGTAACCCTTTTTTCGTCGATTTTTTGCTTTTATTTTGTTAACCAAACCTAACTTTAAAAAAATTGGGTTGGTTCAGTACATACCTAACCTAAATTTGTGCTCATCCTTATCATCTGTTTTATTTATAATATGTAACAACGGATGTTTGAATTATAATACAAACAAACTTCTCCATTTATCTCTTGTTTGTATTTGCTTTTATCTGTTTAACCTGAAATAAAAATGGTTGTGAAGTATAATAAACCGATTCTAAAATTTGCCAAGTTGGTCACTATGCTAATAAATCTAAACGATTTCAGCTTAGGGCTAACCTCAAACTGCTAAATCCTTTATTAGTACACTGCGTATTTTAAATTCTTTCAATATACGGATTGGCGTGCGAAGCAGGCAATGCATTATTTACTGAAGATACTCCCAATACGGATGTTGGCGTGCGAAGCACGCAATGCTTTGTATATTGAAGAAACTCCCAATATGCGGAATGGCGTGCGAAGCACGCAAAGCTTTGTATATTAAAGATACTCCCAATATGTGGAATGGCGTGCGAAGCACGCAATGCTTTGTATATTAAAGAAACTCCAAATATGTGGAATGGCGTGCGAGGCACGCAATGCTTTTTATATTGAAAATACTCCCAATATGTGGAATGGCGTGCGAAGCACGCAATGCTTTGTA
>JAGFPH010004296.1:80883-99660 GCA_018207615.1 Philaenus spumarius | reverse complement strand
ATATGCGGAATGGCGTGCGAAGCACGCAATGCACTGTGTATTGAAAACACTCCCAATATGTGGAATGGCGTGCGAAGCACGCAATGCTTTGTATATTAAAGAAACTCCCAATATGCGGAATGGCGTGCGAAGCACGCAATGCACTGTGTATTGAAAAAACACCCAATATGTGGAATGGCGTGCGAAGCACGCAATGCTTTGTATATTAAAGATACTCCCAATATGTGGAATGACGAGTGAAGCATTTTGCAGTTATTCAACAGCGTCGTGAATAGACCTATTCAACCAAACTGTTGGTTGAAATCCTAAAACATAGGTCTATAAACTTAATTTTGGAAATTTGCTCAACTCACGTCAGCGGTTCAGCTGCGTGGTCAAATTATTTTTTTTTTAAATTAAAAAAGCTGATGTTATTACATTTTTTAAACTAAGAATACATATTTTGTTTATACAAAATAGTAGTTCCTATCCAAAGAGAGGTCAAACATTGTTTCATTTTATGTTAGTAGCGGAGTATAGAAATCCCTCTATTTTTAGTTTTTACACTCTGTAGCCTACATATCCTGTAAAGGAATACAAATTTCGTTACGTAATTGAATACTCTTTGAAAGATATCTCATAACTAATACTCCCTAATCACACTTTCAATTTCGACTAAACTCTTGCGTGAGTCGTAAATCTGACAAGATTGTGGGAGATCACGTACCAAACCTCCCCCCTCCCCTTCCCGAATTCACCCATCAAGATTGAACCTAAGATGTGAAGTTTCTATTTCAACAACGCGGGAAAGATTTGTAGACTATTCGGAAACAAATGAAAGCTTTGCGGGGATGGATTTCCACCACGACAAACCTTGAGTTAGTTGCTTTTTTCTCTTACTCTAATAATTTGATCCTGAAGCGATTTTTTTTAAATCCGGTCATCTTAGATGTAAAACCATTTATTTCGTTTATAAGCGAAATTACTCTGGAAAGATGAGCTGATTGGATGAATCTTATGGTAACACTTAAAGTTGGGAGTAGTTAATGTGCACCGATCATGGTCGCCAGAAGACTTTTTGGGGTGTCATTAAAAATGTTATATATATACAGGGTGGTTATAAAGTCACTTCCCACCCCCTTAACTTTTGTGTTTGTTAAAACAAACAAATATCCTTTGGGGAACTATACTAACTTAACCCAAAGTATCTTTTGAAGCAATCGGAAGTTTTGAGGGTCCCCTAAAAATGGGGGATTTCGGGAGCAACTCAAAATTTTTAAATGGGAGTATGGTCACGTGATATCTCATTTTGAAGGTCTATTTAAGACTAGCTAAAAGACAGAAATAAAATAACAATCGGACCACCCAAAACAAAATGACGGCCCTAAACGTGTTGAAATAAATTGACATAAAGTTGCTAATATCTCGAAAAGAAAGAGTTTTTAGACAAAAATTCAAGAGACAAAGAATGTTTATTTCAAAGCGCTAGACCTAAAAAATTGCTTCCAAATCTATTTCGTAAATTTTAATTTTACCAAATTTTCTAAGATGGAGGAGTAAAAATAAAATTAACGAAATCGATTTGGAAGCAATTTTTTAGGTCAAGCACTTTGAAATAAACATTTTTTATCTCTTGAAATTGTTTCTAAAAACTCTTCCTTTTCGATATATTAGCAACTTTATGTCGATTTATGTAAACACATTTAGGGTCGCATTTTGTTTTGGTTGGTCCGATTTTTAATTTCTTTATGTCATTTTCCTAGTCTTAAATAGACCTTAAAAATGAGGTATCACATGACCATACTTCCCATTTAATAATTTTGAGTTGCCCCCAAAATCCCCCATTTGTAGGTGACACTCAAAATTTCCGATTGCTTCAAAAGATACTTTGGGTTAAGTTAGTATCGTTGCCCCAATGGTATTTATTTGTTTTACCAAACACAAAAGTTAAAGGGGGGGCGGGGAGTGACTTCATAACCACCCTGTATACAGGCTGACTCACGAAGAAACAGATTAACTTTCAGGACGTATTCTACTAGAGAAAATAAGAAAAAAGTTCTCACAAACATAGGTTCGGAAATGTTTCGTTTTCCAGATGTAAGCCATTTCATTTTTTTATAAAATAATTCATATATAGAGAAATGTTTGACTGATTGAGTTCAAACTTGGCATGAAATTTAACCTAACAATAGTCTATCTCATCAAAAACAATCGATTCTATCCGATCATGCGTTTCAATATAGCGTCTGTTTGAAAATTTCAAACCTAAATTACTCAAAAACCGTAAATTTTAACAAAATATTTCAAGATACCTTTTATGTAGCACTTTTGATTCCCTACCAGACGGTGTAACTGTCAAAACAATCAGATGAAGGATAATAGTTAAGTTATGTGTAATAATTAATTATTCATCCCGGCATCCTATATCAACACAATAAACATTGCAATATTGTATGCGCATTTGCTGTCATTATCTTTAAGGAAAGGTTCCCCATTTAAAGTTTGCTTTCAGGTTCATAATTTACAAGAAACAAATGGTCGACCACTTTAAAAAGACACCCTATATACTTCAGGTCAAAAACCTTGCTCAGGTTCTTGGATGTTTTTTTTAAATAAAAAGCGTGTTCCAAATTTGGAAAAAGCAGACGTTAAATGCAGCCATTAGAGTGCGAACAAACATAAATAAAAAGTTTTTAAGGACACTTGTAAACGTTTTCTGAGGACTAAGATCGGTGCTCATTTACTACTTCCAACCTTAGGTCTCACCGTAAAAGTGACTGCATAGCTAATCTTTCTTTGGAAATTCATTAATAAAAACCAGTCTTGGCTTGTTAAATTTATTATAATGTGAGTTTTTATGTTTAATACTTAAATCCGTTCACAGAAATTATATTATGACAATTAATTGGCAAAAGTGTTTTCCTGAATAAGGTTTCATTATTTCATTCTTTTAACTTCTGATCTCTACAGATTAATACTAATTATTATTCATTTCCCTAAGCTTAAACTGAAGATATCTAGCCATTTTTACATTTTACTTTCTCACTATACTATAGTATAGAGTGTATAGAGAAATTATAGTGATCGCAAAAAAAATCGATCTTGAGATTTTTGTGAAAATATCCATTTTGGGACCCCTTGAGTCCAAAAAAGTGTTTTTTACAAAATTTCTGTCTGTATGTATGTATATGTATGTATGTATGCATGCATGCATGTATGTATGTACACAAAGCTAGAGCAAAAACTATTCAATCGATTTCAAACAAATTTGCACCAGACATGTCAAGTAGGCCTGTATAGATTCACGAAAAATTTTTTTGAAAAATTTTGCAAAAATCCCATTTTTGGCCAGAAAAAACCCCCAAAAATCAGTTATAATTTTTTTATAAAAAAACAGCTCTAACGATTTTGATAAAATTTGGATTATTTCTAGCCTTTAATGTACCCTACCATATGCAAATAACCGCATCTTTCTAAAAATTCTCGTTTAGCTAATACTAATAATAATAACTGATTTTGGGGGTTTTTTGGCCATAAAGAGGGTTGTTTTTCAAAAATTTTCAAAACCTTTTTGCTTCTATCTATACAGCCCCAATTGACGTGTTTGTTGTAAATTTGTTCGAAATCGATCGAATAGTTTTCCTTCTAGAAAATAATAAAAAATATTTATTAGTTAATCTCCTACTTTAATAAATCACCACTCCTAAACCACCTACAAACATGAAGTCACAGTGAATCTGTTTAGTAATTTAAATATGTTTGTGAGAAAGTATGTGCCAGTTCCTGGTACCATTTATTTATAAAATAATATTTTCGCATACTGTAAACCAGATGGTTTTACTCAAGCCGTTGTTGGAAGCCCGATCGATTGTCCTTTGACAACAGAAACCGGATTCCGATCCTGTCCGACACAGCTGTTTGTTCCCAGCATCTCAGGCATTGTAGAAGAGATATACACACTGGCTGTGATATGCCGGCATACGTTGGTTGAGTGTCAGGATCTGTATTTTAAGTTTACACAAAATTGAAGAAGACGATTCGTATTTAAGGAAACTAGCAATTACTTTAAACTAGTAATACAAAATATTAAGTTTAATATGTTATATAAATAATGTAGGCTGTATGACTTCTTTTGAGGTTAGAAGTCGTTGAAAATTTATACTGTTTACAATTTTGTTTTTACTTCGTTCATCATAAGAAACTAGAGGGCTCCGCCCCCTGCTCGCTTCGACCACCAACCACAGCGGTGACTCGCGTCGAAGCAAATGCAAACAGGTTATTTTATCTAAATAGGCCTACTAATAAAATTGAATAACCTAGTATGTAAATTAAGGGTTTATTCTCTAGCTTTAAGGAAAGTATAACAATCAACATTTTTTATAGGGGTTGTTACTACGTTTTCACCCCTTAGGAACTCACGACAAAATGTAAGATACTTTTTCTATGTATGTTGTAAGAAATAAATGTAAAAATTTTCAGCTCACTAACTTTAAGGCAAATATAACAATTAATTTGTATTATTGTGTAAGAGGTTGCTATCATATTTTCGCCCCTTCCCTTAGCAGCACGCGACAATATGTAAATCTAGTTTACTTTTTCTATGTATCTTGTACGAAATAATTGTACACAATTTCAGCTATCTAGCTTTAACCCTAGAACCGGCAATGTAACGAATATGGATTTTTGGCGTTTGCAAGCATTTTTTTCAAAAATTCGCCAAAAATAGTAAATGAATCCCAATCCAAAAGTAATCCATAGCTGTTTTGTAGAAAAGAGTTCAAACAATTTATATATGCCAGTAAAAAAATTATAGATGTAAAATTTACAAAGTTATTAGCTCATGAAACAAAAAATGTTCAACTACGAAAGGTAAAAGTTCAACTTTAGGCCTACATAAAAGTAGTAAACATTTTTTGAAATTTTTTTCATAAATGTAAAACGTTTTGTAATTTAGTTCTAAATAGAACTGTATAAAAATATTGATTAATTTCAAGTTTCTTATTTTGAAAACACCAGTTTTTATGTTCCTACTACAAGACTCCCAACAAAAATAGGTCTAGTTTTTAGGAATATATCCCTTGCCCAAATATGAAATATTATTATAAGATAGTATAGAGAATAAATCAAAGAATTTAACTGTATACTCGTAAATTATTATTTCATAAAAGTGTTTGACTTAGGTTTAGTTGAATTACAAATTGAGATGAAACAAATGAAACCTCGTTGCGATAAAGGACATACAAAAATATCCGTTGGAGAGCGTGAAAAACAACCTTACTTTGGTATGTCATGCCGTGTTTGAATCCTACCCAAGTCTATACATTAAACTGCGGTTTGAATAAAATCTAACCAGTCAAATCTAGTTTACTTCACATCAAACGAAAGATCGAAGTGTTCTCTACTAAATGGTATAAAGCTATAAATAGCGACTTAAAGAATTGTAGGCATTATCTCGATTGAAAAATGTGCTGTTTCATTGGTTTAAAACTGTCCAATTGCAAGGGTTTACAAAAACCTTTATATTTTGAAAAGTATAAAAGTGACGTCTGATTGGAAGGCAGTTGTAGAAAGATTAACATCTTGACGAATCCAATGGTATTTTTATATTATTGATCAAAATATTTCTGTTGAGCACCATTGAATTTTAGAGACGTGGAGTAGGTAAAATTATTGCATTGTGATTCACTGAAATCTACAATTTTAAAACGATGATTACATAATATGTAGTATACGTTTTAGAAAAAAATAAAAAAAATATAAAAATTCAAGTTTAAATCGTTTCCTTTCCAATGGTTTTTTCTTTTTAAGATTAGAAGATTAGATTTTTAGTAGGTCAAATATTCGGTACATTCACGCGTTACAAATGTGCTGTCGTAGCCGGGAGTGACTAGGGTTAAGCAAAGTATAACAATTAATATTTTTTGTTGTAGAGGTTGTTTCAATACTTAAATGAAAATTAATTCTAGCCTATGTTACTTTGGGATAATGTAGCTTTTTATTACTAAAACTTTTTTAATCGGTTCAGTTGTTCCCGAGATTACCCCTACGAACAAACAAACACATGTTCCCTCTTTATAATACAGGGTGATAAATTAAGCCTGGAAACGGTTTCACAGTTCGTATATAAGGAAAATTTGAAGGTAGATGTGATTGAAAAACCTACTCTATGTAAACATCCTATTTTATTAAGATTTCAAAAAATTTATCCGCTATTTTGAATTTAACTGTTTTTTTTTTAATTGGAAGATGGTTATGTGATACATCATTTCGACGTAGAATTTCAAGAAAAAACCGTTGATATTTGCACATTTATATCTTTAACCTATTAAAAATGGCGGCAAAATAAACTAAATCGTTTTTTCCTATTTCGCCCACCTTTGCTGAACTATTTTTGTTTAAATATCAATTGTTATTCTTTTTGGATTCATAATTAAATAATCTTTCAAACGATATGCCACACAACGATATTTGGTTGAACCATTCGAAACCAATTTTGAAAAAATCAAAATGGTTGTAAGTCAAAAATTTTAAATACTCCCAACTATTGTTGGGTGGCATATGGTTTGAAAACTTATTGAATTCTAAATCTAAAAATAATCATAATTAGCATTATCAAGACGTTATTTTAATTTAAAGTTTATAAGTGACCGCTATTTTAAAACGAATTACTAAAACAAGTTGATTATTTTTTCATACGCGGATTTACATCATTCAGTACCGTGTACAATTTAAACTCAATCGGTTAATACATTCTAGATATAAACATTATTTAGAAAAAGAGAAAAAGAAACAACTAGTTTTAACGGAAATATAACGGAAAACGGACCATTTTAGGACCTAACTTTACTGTAACTATTTTCTGTAGGGTAAATGGTGCAATAAACACGCAAGCGAGATATTAGTCTACATTTTGAAACTCTTTGTTTATGTTCAGGTAAACATAACTTCATAAGGTTTTCACATGTTTAAACGATTGTACGCTCTGCGTGTAAATTAACACCGGATTTGATGTTTTACAAATTATATTAATCTGTTAGCAAACCCTCACTACATGTTGCATCTATTCTTAACAAACTGTCGATTTCGTATACATCTCGGAGGTAGTGAAAACGTCAATCTGACGTGGTTGGTAAAAATCACGTACAACCCCCCCTCCCGATAACCACTGAAACAACCCCTCCCACTGATTGTCGAACTCAGGACGTGACCTGCTTTGTTACAGCCTCTCAGCAGAGATTTATGGAAGTCCAGATATCCTTCAAAACAAACAGAATCCAGCATGAAAACATTTCTGAGTGGGATCATTCCTTTCACTGTTAACAGGTGCGGCCGACGTTGAATTTTGATGAGCACTAAAGTTTAAAAAATAACTTTTCAGAAATTTCTTATTTCGTTTGTGTGTCTGTATGTCTGTGTGTCTGTGTGTCTGTCTCGCGATTACGGCCAGACGCCTTGACCGATTTTGATGATTTTTTGCATGAATGTTCCTTATTCTTAGGCCGAGCCATGTATATATAAGGTTTTTTCCATTTTTCATTTTTAACCCCTTAAATTAAATAAAAATGGCGGCCGGACAGTTTCTCTCTGAGTAAGCATTTTTCCAAAGCCAGTTTGTGGATTAACCGTAAGTCGAATTTAAAAACTAATAAGATTTTCCTAAAAGAAAATTAAATTCTAAACAAATTTGTATTCTTGATTTTTCTCCGTATCTCTAACGGTAAGCTCACAAAATGGCCGTAAACTTCGAATTTGTTAAAAATCGTCCAAGTTTTTATATTTCAACCATGTTTTTATACGTTTATTCTAAACCAATTCAAAAGTGTTCCATAGCTTTTTTGTAGATAAAGGTTTAAAAAATTCATATATGCTAGTAAAAAATAAATAATTGAAGTAAAATTAAGAAAGTTATTAGCTCAAGAAACAATCACGTTCAGTAACGAAAGGAAAATATTTAACCTTTGGCCTACATAAAAAGTAGTAAAAATTATTGTAATTTTTTTCATAAATGTAAAAAAGTTTCGTAATTTAGTTCTAAATAGAATTGTATAAACATATTTATCAATTTCAAATTTCTTATTTTGAAAACACCAGTTTTTATGTTCCTACTACAAGACTGCTAACAAACTAGGCCTGTTTTGAATAGTAATTTAGGAATATATTATTTGCCCAAAAATGACATATTATTATAAGAAAGTGTAGAAGATAAATCAAAGAATTGAACTGTATACCTGTAAATTATCATTGTAAATTTCATAAAAGTATTTGACTTAGCTTTATTTGAATTACAAAATGAGATGAATCAAATGAAACCTCGCGGCGATAAAGGACACACAAAAAATGACTGTAGGACACCGTGGGAAGTGTTGGTACATGGGTTGAGATCACTAACACGATGTTTTAACATCGTTTGTTTTCATTATTTCTAATATTGGAATATGATATGAAACTTAAGTTAACTTATGATACATTGTTAAGTTTAAGTTATTTAAGTATGTAAATATTTAATTGTATGTTGTCCCTCTATAACGCGATATTTTTAGCTATCTTACGCATTATTAATCTAAATAAAACACAATGCCTCTAAAAGAAAATCTTTAGCAGTTAAAGCTCAAGAAAAGAAATAAAAACGAGAACTAGAAATCCCGGAATCACGGGAATTGTAAATAATGTTTCACTGGATAAACCTTGTGCTTACTTCCTTACTGGCACACTATTTTTAACCTAAGCTCAAAACCACATTTGTTATTTCAACGAGCAAGGTCTACTTACTGTTCACAGAACTACCAGTGATAAACATAAATGTACTACCAAATTTGTATCACCCAACTTTTTCCATTATGGCGGTCGTAGAAAATAGAACTTCATAATAAAACAAGAAATTGTGTTATTAGCTTTCGACCAGAAATCGTCGTTTTCTGCCAGAGGTACGAGCGTTAACCGCCCGAATTTTAAAAATGTTTCCGAAAAATGTTGCAAAAAAAGTTGTGCAAAATCTTTTCTCAGCGAGCGTCCATGACCCCACAAGAATATACCTTTAAATTTGTTAATAATACTAGTCAAATTATAATTAACTAGGGGAATCCCTTGCGTGCTCCACACGCCAACCCCGTTTTAACCTTTTATACACATAATTACCTTCTTTATAATAAAGTTGTATTATTAACAATAACCCCATTGCCAAGATGGTAAACAGTGTTTAATGTTCAAATCAAATTATTTAGTACATTTTATAACAGTAGTTATAACTAAGGTTAAAAGAACCAGCAAGGCTCTGGTCTACACTTGAGTAAAAACCTAACCTAAAATTTAGAAATTTTAATAATTGCTTCAAAGTAAATATTGGACCAAACAGCTGTTTTATCTGTTATTTTATTCAATTGGTTGCTATGGTAATAACACTGTAAATACATATGATGATTCATTAGTTTAGGCCTAACCTAAGATTTTTTACCGAATAAATTTACAAATATTTAAATAAAAAAGCTTTTTATCAAAATTAACTAGGGGCTCTGCCCCTGGACGCTCCGCGTCCCAACCCCTGCTCGGCCTTCGGCCTCAGATGGCTGCTTTGCTTCGCTCGCAGGTGGCAAATTCGATAAAGAATCTCGTTAATCTTTGGCTCGTTTGTACATAGGTGACCGAGCATAAATCAGCTGTTTTATTTGGCAGCTGACTCAAACTCATTAAACATTATCTCCATAAGATTAACATGGGAAATTTGAAGGATTGTATACCGGGGCTCCTTCTCGGGTGAATAGCGGCTGAACGGATGATAATATACCTATAAGACTTGACATATCTGTGAATGATTATGTTCAGTTTTTGATCCAAATTAGCTGTTTTATATATAATAGGTTTGTAACAACCAATGTTTGAATTGAATTAAAATGTAGTTAGCATTTTTCGTTGATTTTTGTTTGTGTTTGTTTTTAGTTTGTCAATGTAACCTCAAAAAGGTAATACTACATTTGATACTGATTTGATCCAAATCAGTTGTTGATCAAAATCAGCTGTTTTAAGCTTTTCATACGAACAGCTGTTTTTGTGTCCTTGATAAAATCAAAAGAAATATTTCTTCTTCTTCCTTAAGATTGACCTTCCATAAGATTAACATTGAAACTTTGAGGGCCACTGGGGCGTAGCCCTAATGTCCAAGGACTTCGGTAAATGCTTGATGACATATCTACAGGTAATAAGACACATTTAAAAAAAATCATCAAAATCGGTCCATTAGGAGAGGCTGGGCGATTGGAAATAGGTTTTGACCAAATTCTTTTAATATATATAGATTATAGCCTATGTTACTCAGGGATAGTGAAAAAAATAGCTTATTATTAGTAAAACTATTTTTTCAATCGGTTCTGTAGTTCCAGAGATTACCCCCTACGTTCAAACAAACACATTTTACCTCTTTTTTACATCATCATTTTACAAATAATTGCTTCAAAGTTTGAGATCAGGTGTTAATGGAAATATTGTAGCAAACAGCTGTTTTATCTATTATTTTATTAAATGGTTGCTATAGTAATAAATTTAAATTCGTTCAAGAAATATGTGTTGGTTCATCAGTCTAGGCTTAAACCCAAGATTTTTTCCGACTAAATTTACAAATATTGAAATAAAAAATGTTTTTATCAAAATGGATAATTATAGCTTTTGTTACTCAGGGATAGTGTAGCTTTTTATTAGTAAAACTATTTTTTCAATCGGTTCAATAGTTCTAGAGATAGGCCTAACCTTCTACATACAAACAAACCAGCACATTTTACCTCTTTATAATATTAGTATAGATTGCTAAACACTTTATCATCCTTGTTAACGAGAGCATTAAAATATTTTAAATAAGTATTCGATCACGAAGTTGAGCGAATTGCTAAATTAAGTTTATATGTTTTAGGGTTTCAACCAACTCTGTCTACTCACGAAGGCGCTGAATAGTTGCTAGCGTGTACGAAATATATTGGTACAATTTGTTTGCACTTCAGCCTCTAGGACAGGCTCCTGCGCTGCTTCTTTCCCCGCGAGTTTTTATCTCTCAACCTTGCGGCCTCGGATTATGGACTGCGATTAGCGGGTTTGCATCCGGCTCGTAGGCCTCGGATCAGAAGCTCTTAACACGGTCAAATTCTCACGCGGGTATTTTAAATTTTGATCGATTTTGGGGTAACCAGACGGGCAGTAATGAGGTGTAAAAACAAAATAATCTCTTATATCGAATGCTTTAAATAAAAACCGCATGGTCTCAATCTAGTAGCCTACAAAAAATCTCAACAAAATGTTACTTCTACTAAAAAAAAAGTACTTCCGGTTCTCATCGGAGCGACTTAGAAGACCAACGTTTGTACAAATTGGGTTCAAATCGGACGTAAAATGCGGAAGTTATAGTGCGAACACATATACACCTAAGGGTGGGGAGGGGGGGGGGTTAATGCCACCCTAAAAGGTGTTTCGGGGACCAAGATCGGTGCTCATTGACCACTCCCGACCTGGTCTTACCATAAGATTGACTACAATAGCTCATCTTCCCCATGGAAATTCTCTGATAAGTAACGTGATTATTTTTTTAAAGGTGAATACAAGATACAACGACATCATTAACCTTCCCTAACAGGACGAGATACCAAGTTGTTTAACTTACAGATTATACACAAAGAGAAAACCTTTGTGAAATGTTGCACCAGCTGGCATTACGGGAGCTATCAGTGTAATTTATAATGCTTAGATTATAATACTGTAGCAAGTAAGGGTAGCGCTCTTAATGCGACAAGGCATTTCTGTGTTTTTATCAAGGCAACATAGAAGAGAAATCTCTGCGTTCTCTATAAGTTTCGGTTTTTTATGCAGTGACCTTGAGCACAAGTTAAGTTCAGAAGTCCGTTTATAAAGTATATTTTCTTTGGTAATTTAAAACAGAATACATTATAATTAGAATAAGAATTACAAATGAAGGATTGAAAATTAAGAATTGGGAATTAAGAATTAGGGATTAAGAACTAGGAGTTAGAAATTAGGAATACAATTAGAAATTGGAAATTTGGAATTCGGTATGAAGAATCATGAAGAAATATTACGAATTAAAAATTATGAGTTAAGAATACAAATTAGGAATTAGGAACTCAGAAATAGGAACTAAGGATTAAGGATCTGCAAACACAATTCCTACTATTTGTAACTGATTAAATTAATATTGTTTTGTATGGTATACTTTACCATCATACTGAAGTAGTACTAGGTAGACCGGAGCGTCAAACGTTCTGTAGCATCAACTGTTCGAAAATATTAACAAAATTTTATATCAATAAAAACCAACGTAGCATGTCATCCAACCCATATTATAAATCAGGCAACTGTAATTTTAAATTGCTGTTTCTCAGAAATTAATTGAGGTACAGTAACTATTCAAGAGAATATTCCGCTCCCAAAGTTAAGTCGAATGTGTCCTTTGCTATCGCAAAACGTTATCTAGGAGAATGGTTGCACCAAAGTGACTGTAGGAAGCAGAGCTCGGCTGGACCTCCTCCTTTGCGGAGGGAACTGACGGTCTTGCAGAGAAGGCACCATCGGCATCGTTTGAAGCATGGTGTGAGGCAAATGAAATATTTTTCATGCAAAAACTACGAAAATATAATTTATAAGCGACCCGCGAACCGGTAAAAAATTTGAAAAAGTTAATTAATCTTAAGGCGTCAATTTCCAACAGCTGATACATTTGTTTTTATTTCCAACAGGTGATACATTATTTTGTTTTTATTTCCAACAGCTGATACATTTGTTTTTATTTGCAACAGTTGATACATTTGTTTTAATTTCCAACAGCTGATACATTTGTTTTTATTTCCAACAGCTGATACATTTGTTTTTATTTCCAACAGCTGATACATGTGTTTTTATTTCCAACAGCTGATACATTTTTTTTTATTTCCAACAGCTGATAAATTAGTTTTTATTTCCAACAGCTGATAAATTTGTTATTTATTTACAATTAATTGTTAACTTAATATATATATTGAAATAGTTTCAATATGGAAATTTCTGAAACTTCAGGAACCTATATCTCAGGAACCACTTGACTTATATACTTGAAACTTCGTTTTTAGCAGTTTCGCACTAAGGTCTATGATTGTGTAAAATTTCAAGAACTTAGCCCATACAGTTTTCGAATTGAAAAATCAAACGGACAGACTTAAGAGTTTTATTAATATGATTCTTTAACTACACAATATGCGTGTACTGCAGTCCGTTGTTCAATACTATTTTGAAGTGAATACGTCTTTAAGTTTTTCTTGTCTTCATCTCTTTCTCAAATTTCAAAACAGTTCCGAAATGTATGCGTGCGCAGTTTTGTACGCCAATAGTACATTTTAAGCGTTTCCATTGGTTGTTAGGAAAGATGAGCTATTGCGGTGATCTTATGGTGAGACCTTAAGCCGGGAGTGGACAATGAGTACTGTCCATGGTACCCGAAGAAGTTTGTCGGTGTCATTTAATATTGAACTAGGGGCTCTGCCCCTGAACGCTTCGCATCCCAACCCCGTCTCGTCTTTCGGCCTCAGATTGCTGCTTCGCTTCCCTCGCAGTTGGAAAATTCGCTAAAGAATTTCGTTAATCTTTGGCTCGTTTGTACATAGGTTTGTAAAATTATGAAACCACGCTTAAACAGTAATTAACAAGATTAATTATAACCTCAAATACATTCTTTAGAAACGTGAGAGGCTTTCATTACGATTTTAGTCCTATATCAAAGCCCACTAAAGAATACCGTTGAGGGACGGGCTAGTGTTCACCGAGACTTTGAAATCTCCAATCGCCGTAGTGCGACGTTGTCACGTTCTCCCACGCTTCTAACTGACTGCGGCTGACTCAACGCATTTATAATTCTTTAAACTGTGCGATCAAGCCTCGAGCGGTAAATACCAGGAGTGTTCGAGGCTAGTAGATATGGCAACGCTGCGCGCCCATCCTATTGGCCGCTTCGCAACGGTATTCTTTAGTGGGCTTTGATGTAGTCCTACTATCCTCTGTCAACTAAAGTTTTGAAACCAGGCCTAAATATAGTAAACATTATTGCAGGATTAACATAACCTCAATAACATGTTTCAGAAATGAGCCAGGACTATATTACAAAGTTGACTATTAGAATATATCCATCTTTGCCAAGTTTACCTTTTTTTTGACAAAATAAATTGTTAAATCAGGCCCAATTTATTGTAATACCAACGTGCTAAAACAGTATAAATTAGCTTGTTTTTTAACAGCAATTAAAAACTATCCAGTGAACAGCTGATTTTGGACAGTAATCAATCTCAGTTCTATTCCACTCTATTTCCAACGTGCTAAAACGGTATAAATGGTTTGTTTATAAACAGCTGTTTTTATCGCTTTATTTACTATTTCGTTGTTATTTTATAACCAACATGGCAACCCTTAAGACTCTATGTTAAAATTGTTCAACTTTTAAATTAGATTTTCTAAAAAAAATTCGTTTTTACACGAAATAAAAAATTATATGGGTGTACTTAAAAATCAAAACTACACCTAAATACAAAATTTCTTTGAATTCGTTAGAGCCGTTTTCGAGATCCGCGACAAATACAAAGATACAAGAATTGCTCATTTAAAGTAATAGGATATATGTATTCACACTCTAACAGCCACTTCTTAAGTCCGATTTGGTCCACAGGTTGGTTTTCTAAGTCGCTCGAACGAGTTATTGTTATAAAATCCAACAAGAAGAAGTACATTTTGGCCCAGAAGTTAAATTTGTTTGAGTGTTTTATTTAAAAATAAATGGTACCAGATAACTGCCACATACTTTCTCCCAGTTGAACATTTATACCTTCCCAAGAGTAGCATAGGAGGTGGTTATTTAGAATTGCAAAATAGGAAAATGTTACCATGGAAAATATTAGATGCATGTAACACACATCCATATTATATTATTATTAGTATTTAAACTATTCGATCGATTTCGAACAAATTGCACCAAACATGTCTATTAGGCCTGTTTAGATGCACGAAAAAAGAGTTTGAAAATTTTTGAAAAACAACCCCCTTTTTGGCCAACAACCCCTAAAAATCAGTTATTATTATTATTTATTATTATTACCAAAACAAGAGTTTTTAGAAAGATGCGGTTTTTTCATATTAAGGGCTACAAATAAGCCAAATTTTATCAAAATCGTTAGAACCGTTCTTGAGAAATTTAGATTTTTCTAGTTTTTTGTTCATTTTTGGGGGGTAAAACCCCTTAAAAATCAAAAATTTTAAAAAATGAGAAAAGGCATGGAGATATTCCAGTACTACACCTATATACCAAATTTCATAAAAATCGGACGGTTCGTATGGTCTCCAGCTCTGTACACATCCTAACAGACACACGGACAGACATCACCAAAAAAAAACACTTTTTTGGGTTCAGGATGTACCAAAACAAATAATTACACTAAAAATTTTTTGGGGGTTTTAGGGAGCACCAAAAACTAAAAATTAAAATTCGAAAATTTTGACGAAAACAATACTTTCTCCATATTCTCGTATAGGGCGGAGAAAGTAAAAGTAAATAAAGGAGATTATTCTGAACATTTCGTTTCTTTACACGAACTGTTCGCACTCTGGATCCTCCAAAATCGACCTAAAGTAAAATACCATACCCGTTCAAAAGCCATCTGGTGTATTCTACTGATATGAGGCCGCAAGGTCGATACATAAACTCGTAAAGCGCAGTCCATAATCCGAACCCGTAAGTTCGAGGTGCAAAATCGAAAAGCGACATTTTCAAATGCGAGCGCAACGAAGCAGCTCGTGAGCAGGGACTTAAGGCTAAGGTGAAACCAGTTCTACTAATATATTTCGTACACGCAGACAGTTAGACCATAGCCTTCGTGAGTAGCCTAATTTCCCAAATAGTTGGTTGAAACCCTACAACATATAAACTTAATTATGGAAATTCGCTCAGCTCACGTCAGGGGTTCAGCTGCGTGGTGGAATGAAATTAATTTGGTTTTACCCAATACGCTTATACCGTTATTGTGGTTTGTGTAAATGAGATTGTAATGTATTGCGGCCGGCGTACTCTACCGCCTGGATTGTAACAGCGTACTGCGGGTGCATCGTATCTGATTACGTACATTTAGAAATATCAAATTGTGCCGGATTTAATTTCTATCAATATCAAATACGTTAATGGATCTAATAATGATATGCTTCTAAAACAATTAGCATAAAACCATGTATTTTAGGGTTGGGTATGTGTACAGGATTGGTCAACAATCTGGAATATCTAACTTAACTAGGGGAGACCCCTGCGTGCTCCGCACGCCAACCCAGAATGAAACCTTCCAAAAACATATGTTATGTTTTATTTATAATAAAGGTGTAGGATTAATAATAACCTCAAAACTAAGATGGTAAATAATGTTAAATGTTCAAATCAAATTGTTTTGTATATTTTATAACATCAGTTATAATAATGGTTAAAAGAACCAGCAAGGCTCAGGCCTAACCTAAACGCTAGAAATACCAAAATAATTGCTTCAAATTTTGAAATCAGCTGTTAATGAAAATATTGGAGCAACCAGCTATATTATGGTATCTGTTATTTTATTCAATTGGTTGCTATGGTAATAAATATAAATACATGTGTCGGTTTGTCATTCTAGGCCTAACCTAAGAATTTTTTCCGACTAATTTACTAATTTTAAAATAAAAAAGGTTTTTATCGAAATTAATTATAGCCTATGTTACTCAGGGATAGTGTAGCTTTTTATTAGTAAAACTATTTTTTCAATCGGTTCTGTAGTGCCAGAAATTACCCAATACATACAAACAAACAAAAAAACAAACTTTACCTCTTTATAATATTAGATCAAATGTTTTAATGTAAACTACGGAACAGCTGTTTTATGTTTTTAATTTATTTATTTAATACCAAATGTTTTAATGTAAACAAAGCAGATCTTTTTAAATTCTCATGTATTTCTTATGGGGAATTTTTTGTTTTTCGGGGACCCCAAAAACCCCTTAGTTTTTAATTTTAGAAAAAAACTTATATTTTTCCCTCGTTCCTTGAATCGATACGATTAATTTGATACCTCTCCCATCATACTCAGATTTACCAAATTCCCACAATTTTGAATCTAAAATTTCGCTTACAGAATTATATATAGGCCTAAGGATATTGTAAAGAGGTAAAATTTGTTTGTTTGTAGAGGGTAACAAGAGGGTCGCATTAAGAGTGCTACCCTTACTTGCTACAGTGTTATAATCTAAGTATTGTAAATTACACTGATAGCTCCCGTAATGCCAGCTGTTGCAACTTTTCACAAAGTTTTTCTCTTTTTGTATAATCTGCAAGTCACATCCTGTTAGGGAAGGTTAATATTGTCGTTGTATCACTTGTATTCGCCTTTAAAAAACCAAACACGTTACTTATTAGATGATTTCCATGGGAAAGAAGAGCTATTGTAGTCAACCTTACGGTGAGACTTAAGGTCGTGATTGGTCAATGAGCACCGATCATGGTCCCCAAAACACTTTTTGGGGTGTCATTAAAAACATGTGTATATGTGTTCGCACTCTAACTTCCGCATTTTACGTCCGATTTGAACCTAATTTGTACAAACGTTGGTCTTTTAAGTCGCTCCGACGAGAACCGGAAGTATGTGGATTTTATTTAAAGCAACGGATTATTTTGTTTTTACACCACATTACTGATCGTCCGGTTACCCCAAAATCGATCAAAATGTAAAATACCCGCGTGAGAATTTTACCGTGTTGAGCTTTTGATCCGAGGCCTATGACTGGGATGCAAACTCGCTAATCGCAGTCCATAATCCGAGGCCGCAAGGTTGAAATACGGAGTATAAGGTCGCGTAAAAAACAAAATGTGCAGAATAACATCCTAAATTTATATTTGTAGAAAAAAGTCAAAAACAAATTCATTCTCGTAGGAAAAATCTCAAAAAATAGTTACTTCCGGTCAAAAAACGTGCTTCTGATTGTTGGATTTTCTGAGCGACGTAGACAACCAACATGTGTACCAAATTTGAACCAAATCGAACTTAAAAAGCGGCCGCTAGAGTGCGAACACTTATATATACATATATGATTTTTAATGACACCCCAAAACGTGTTCTGGGAACCATGATCGGTGCTCCTTTGCTACTCCCAAACTTGGGTCTTACCATAAGGGCCACTGCAAAAGCTCATTTTTCTTATGGAAATTCTCTAATAACAAAAGCGATAATATAATTTGTAAGAAATGGAAACAACTCAAAGTATTTGTTTTGATAATTTAAAATATATATATATATTCCCGTGTAGGGAAGGTAAAGGGATATTTGCTCATACAGCCGTGAATGTGTCATAGTGTTTTCATTTGTTTGATTTCTTTTGTGTGGAAATAACTCGTGTGTAGAAAAATACAAACCTATGACCTGCAAAATATATTTTTATATTCATTCTCTTTGCCATAGCAACAAGCTGTATAAAATTACAGATAAATCAGCTGATTCGGATAACCAGTTTAGCAATACAATTTTAGGTTAGGCCTAGTTTATTATATTTGAACGAAAATGTATTTACATAATTTGTGTTTTCTGCACATCTATGGCACAGTAACTTTCGAATCATAAAAATTTCACTCCTCTACTTTTATAATAAATAAACGGTACCAGGAACTAGCACATACTTTCTCACAAACATATTTAAATTATTAAACAGATTCATTGTGACTTCATAATTGTAGGAGGGATAGGAGAGGTGATAAAGGAGGAGATTAACTAATAGATAATATTATTA
>JAGFPH010004296.1:65489-80483 GCA_018207615.1 Philaenus spumarius | reverse complement strand
TCAGGCGTAGCACATCTATACTAATATTATAAAGAGGTAAAGTTTGTGTTTTTGTTTGTTTGTATGTAGGGGTAATCTTTCGAACTACTGAACCAATTGAAAAAAATAGTTTTACTAATAAAAAGCTACACTATCCCTGAGTAACATAGGCTATAATTCATTTCGATAAAAACATTTTTTAATTTCAATATTTATAAATTTAGTCGGAAAAAATTCTTAGGTTAGGCCTGGATTTAAAAATCAACCTATTATGTACTAGGGGAGACCCCTGCGTGCTCCTCACGCCAACCCTCAATGGGACCTTCAAAAACATATGTTATGTTTTCTTTATAATAAAGATATAGGATTAATAATAACCTCAAAACTAAGATGGCAATTAATGTTAAATATTCAAATTAAATTATTTCTTATATTTTTTAAAAGCAGTTATAATAATGGTTAAAAGGCTCAGGTCTACACTTTAAAACCTACTCTAAAAGCTAGAAATACAAAAATAATTACTTCAAATTTTGAAATCAGCTGTTAAAGGAAATATTTGAGCAAACAGCAATATTATGTTATTTTATTCAATTGGTTGCTATGGTAATAAATGTAAATACATGTGTTGGTTTATCATTCTAGGTCTAACCTAAGAATTTTTTCCGACTAAATTTACAAATATTGAGAAAAGGTTTTTATCGAAATGAATTATAGCCTATGTTACTCAGGGATAGTGTAGCTTTTTATTAGTAAAACTATTTTTTCAATCGGTTCTGTAGTGCCAGAAATTACTCCCTACATACAAACAAACAAACAAAAAACAAACTTAAGCTCTTTATAATATTAGTATAGATAGATTTACAGTTATTACAATAGCAACCAATTGAATAAAATAACAGATAACAGCTGTTTGATGTAATATTCAAATACAGTTAATTTCAAACTTTGTACTGAATTTCGTTACTTTTAGGTTAGGTTTTTTTTAAGTATAAACCTGAGCCTTGCTGGTTCTTTTAACCCTTATTATAACTGTTGTTATAAAATATAGGAAATAATTTGATTTGAACATTTAACATTATTTACCGTCTTGGCTTTGGGGTTATTATTAATCCTACTCCTCTATTATAAAGAAAACATAACATGATTTTGTGTATAGAAGGTTCCAACGAGATTGGCGTGCGGCCACGCAGGGGTTTTCCCTAGTTTATAATAAAAAAACATTCATTACACTGACTTAAGCATGTACACGAAAACGTAAATAATTGTTTACCGATATGGTACTAGTACTGGAATAAAAGTTAATTATTTGGTGTGGCCACATCCTCCTTTTGTTAACTTTTTGTAACTGGTTATATTTTTTTTGCTGGTATTAGTCTGGTGCAACCTCTAATAACCTTTGCTCTTATTTGGTCATTGATTGTTCTTTTATATAAATCGTATCATATATGCAGTTGGAAGGTACGTTAAACTACTTTTGACGAGGTATGTTAAAAATAAAATTTTAAATCAGTAGTTGAAAAGACAAATATGGACTCAAATTTGCATACATTGGTTTACATAAAAGTGCTAAATTTAATTGTGCTGCAGTTTTTCGTTTCAAAAAAGGGGCAGTTTAAACTTTTCAAAAGTTTAATATCTAAAAACCTAAAGGCTTTACGAAAAAACTTAAGATACTAAAGAGCAAACCCAAAGATGTATCACTTTTTACTTTCTCCCCCCTATACGTAGTATATGGAGAAAGTATTGTCTTATTCCAAATTTTCGAATTTGAATTTTTAATGGAATTATCTGTTTTGGTGCTCCCTGAACCCCAAAAAATGTTTTAGTGGAATCATCTGTGTTGGTCCTCCCTGAACCCAACAATTTTTTAGTGGAATTATTTGTTTTGGTGCTCCCTGAACCCATACAAGTGTTTTTTGGTGATGTCTGTCCGAGTGTCCGTGTGTCTGTGGGTCTGTGGGTCTGTGTGTCTGTTAAGATGTGTACAGAGCTGGAGACCATACCAACGGTCCAATTTTGATGAAATTTGGTAGGTAGGTGTAGTACTGAAATATATCCAGGCGGTTTTTTCATTTTTCCAAATTTTTTATTTTTATGTGGTTTTACCCCCCAAAAATGGAAAAAAAACTATAAAAATCAAAATTTCTCAAAAACGGCTCTAACGATTTTGATACAATTTGGCATATTTGTAGCCCTTAATTTGCCCTACCATATCTAAAAAACCGCATCTTTCTAAAAATTCTCGTTTAGGTAATAATAATAATAACTGATTTTTGGAGGTTTTTGACCAAAAATGGGGTTGTTTTTCAAAAAATTTAAAAACCCTTTTTTCGTGCATCTATACAGGCCCAATTGACATGTTTTGTGTAAATTTGTTTGAAATCGATCGAATACTTTTAATAATAATAATAATAATAATATTTATTATTTAATATTTTGAATGAAACTAATATGACTCATAATATGGATGTGTATTAAATACATCTAATATTTTCCATGGTATGTCCTACTTTTGAAATTCTAAATAACCACCTCCTATGCTACTCTTGGGAAGGTATAAAGTTTCAACTGGGCGAAAGTATGTGGCAGTTATCTGGTACCGTTTATTATCATAGAGTTAAGGATAAATGTCTGAGAAAATGCAATAGTTCTGGCTGAAAGCAGTTTTCCGTGATTACTACATTGACGGAAACGATTTTCACCTAGAATATTGTATTATGTCAGTTAACCTTGACCGAACACACAAATACTACTAGATTGAGTTGGAGTTTAGTTTTAATAAAGATCACGCACGACAACTCTGGTCCGGTGGTCGTTCATCTCTGAACTGATCCGTCTAATAAGGAAGTTAGTAATGGGTGATTGCTGTATCCGCATTGTTTAAACTGCCCCCCTGCTACTGGATGTAGTTGTTTAAAGCCGTCTTGGAGATGTTATCACTAAAGCATTGCATTGCTGCATAACCATTAACTAGACCATACTAAAAGTCTGAAATATATTTATTTAATAACTAGTTAGCCCCGTGAAACATCACAGGCAGATTAATTGGATACACATCAGAAAAACATCATTTAAAATAATTCGACGATGCAGCTGAACCGCTGACGTCGGTTGAGCGAATTTCCAAAATTAACTTTATATATGTATTTGGGTTTCAAACAACTATTTGGGAAGTTGATCAACTCACGCAGCTGCTGCCAGCATGTACCAAATATATTGCCATCGGTCACCAAGGTAAAAGCCGTGGATTTAATTCTAGTGTTTGTACGGTATTTTACGTTTTGATTGTTTTTGGGGGAACCAGATGGGCTATAAAGTCGCGTAAAAAAACAAAATGTGCAGAATTATTTCATATGTCTAATTTTTTTAAGAAAACTTCTAAAAAGTTTATTTCTAATACGAAAAATCTCCAAAAATTTTTACTTCCGGTCAAAAATTTGGTCTACTTCCGGTCAATTATTTTTCTAACGAACTCGTCCAAGCGACTTAGAAAATCAACCTGTGTACCAAATTTGGACCAAATTGGACGTAAAATGTATACGTTAGAGTGCGCACACTTATACATAAAGTTACTTCCAGTCAAAAATTTGGTCTACTTCCAGTCAATTTTTTTGGCTAACTTACTAGTTCAAGCAACTCAGCAAACCAACGAGTGTACCAAATTTGGACCAAATCGGACGTAAAATGCGTCCGTTAGAGTGCGCAAATATTAATACATAAATATATATTTATATATATATATATGATTTTTAATGACACCCCAAAACGTGTTCTGGGGAACATGGTCGGTGCTCATTTGCTACTCCCGACCTTGGGTCTTACCATAAGGGCCACTGCAATAGCTCATTTTTCCTACGGGTACTCGGTAAAAATACTACAGTATTTAAAAACAACAAACTTTATCTAGACTTACCGGACTACGCTAAAGGGGATTTTTTATCTCGGTAAATGTATACAATTATAAAACTGTTGTAGGACTATTTGTTAAATCTTTGTATTTATATTCGCTATTATATTTTTAAAGAAATATAAAAATATCCTTTTTTAATGGCATTTTATTTCATATTTATAGATCAAACTATTTATAAGTTATTATATAGTGAAGAAGTTAATAATTGAAAATGTTTATATGTTATACGAAGATGTACGAATGTTTCCGAAGCTAAACGAATAGGTATCTCTCCTTTAAATTAAACGAATAATAAAAGGTTGTATTTATATACAGGTTATAACCCCAAAGAAAATCTTATAACGTATTACAGAATACCTATATTAGTTCTATAACTCACATTTAAATAAATCACTTCACAAAATAAACGGTACAAGGAACTGGCACATACTTTCTCACAAATATATTAAAATTATTAAACAGATTCACCGTGACATCATAATTGTAGGTGTGGTAGGAGATTTGATTTATTAGAGTAGGAGATTAACTAATAAATATTATTATTATCATCTAGAGAGAAAACTATTCGATCTATTTCGATCAAACTTTCACCATACACGTCAATTAGAATTGAATTGATAGATTAAATTGTATAGATGCACGAAAAAGGATTTTGAACATTTTATGCATATTGTAGGGTACATTAAGGGCTACAAATAAGCCAAAATTTATCAAAATAGTTATAGCCATTTTTTTATAAAAAAATAAAAACTGATTTTTTTGGGTTTTTTTTGCCAAAAAGGAGATTGTTTTTCAAAAATTTTCAAACACATTTTTCGTGCATATATACAGGCCTTTTTGACATGTCTGGTGCAAATTTGTTTGAAATCGATCGAATAGTTTTCGCTCTAGCTTTGTATACATACAGACAGACATACATACAGACACTTTGTACAAAAACACTTTTTTGGACTCAGGGGGTCCCAAAACGGATATTTCCACAAAAATCTCAACATCGATTTTTTTGCGATCATTATACTTTCTCTATACTATAGTAAGTGAGAAAGTAAAATTATAGTGATTGAAGTTGTAAAAATTACCTCAAAGTATAATCTACGCTGTGTTTTGTTCCAATATTACAGACAGTGGGTGAAATCAGCTGTTATAATATGTTACTCACGTACGTATGTACGAAATTAGGCCTAAAACGCTTTTGTAGGAGTTGATAGGAAAACTATTAAGCAAAACGTAATTAAACTATGCAGTTATGTGTTTGTCACTATAACCAATAGTTTGACATATTTTACTTGTTTTTGACGTGACCCACTTAGGAAGTCTTGAGCCTAGGTCAAGTTGTACCTCAACAAAAGGTATTTCTCAGTAGAAAACAACAGTGCGAACCCGACCGCAAAAGGACTATCCAGTCAGAAATGGCAGCTCCTCAAAGATTGTAGTATTATGCAACTAATGTGTCTTAATGATATGGAGGTTTGATTTAATTATCCCTGCTAGCAGCTATCTTTAACGACAAAATGTGAGAAATTAGTTTTGAGACTCAAATTTAAGTAATACATTATTTTAATATTCTTCTTAAATTACACTAATCTGTGTAATCCCTACCATCATAACTGTGATAATATAATGTGCGACATTTTTAATGGCCACTTTCACAAATAGATGGAAGGGTTTTAAAGTTAAAAATTATTTCTTCAGCGGTATTATATTGAATGTGTATAAATTCCAACCATTTAGAAGTAGAATCATACATTACTAGACAGTCTTTAAAACCATATATATAAATATAGGTACCTAGTTGTGAATTATAATATCGCAACACAGATTAGCACTGAGTCCAAAAAAGTAGTTTTTACAAATTGTCTGTCTGTATGTCTGTAAAGCTAGAGATAAAACTATGCGATCGATTTCGAACAAATTTGCACCAAACATGTCAATTAGGCCCGTATAGGTGCATGAAAAAAGGTTTTGAAAATTTTTTAAAACTGCGTTTTTGGCCAAAAAAACCCCAAAAAAAATCTGTTATTATTTTGTTTATAAAAAACGGCTCTAACGATTTTGATAAAATTTTCTTAGTTGTAACCCTTAATGTACCCTACCATATGCAAAAAAAACTGCATGTTTCTAAAAATTCTCGTGTAGCTAATAATAATAATAATAATAACTGGTTTTTGGGGTTTTTTTGGCCGAAAAGGGGGTTGTTTTTCAAAACTTTTTTCGTGCATCTATACAGGCCTAATTGAAGTGTTTGCTGCAAATTTGTTTGAAATCGATCGAATAATTCTCTCTCTAGCTAATAATAATATTTAATAGTTAATCTCCTACTAATATCACCTCTCCTACCACACCTACAATTATGAAGTCACAGTGAATCTGTTTAATAATTTAAATATGTTTGTGAGAAAGTATGTGCCAGTTCCTGGTACCGTTTATTTGCATTATAACATTAATTATTTATAAATTATTTGATAAATCAATATGAAACACAAAGCAATTAAACAAATTTATTTCAATATAATATAATAATGTTTATAAATACAAAAGTTTTGAAAATATTCCTATGGTTTTCTAATTCTTATACAAAGCTACTCCGTTGACTATCCTACTAAAATATTTTAGGATGTCAAATAAATTATATTCATAGTTTTACCAGCAAACGATAAAATAATTGAGAAAAAAAAGAGATTTAAATTTATCTAGTTCTTCAATTGCACCACAATTTTTTTACAGGATATTTACAAACTTAATCAACAATAATAAAATAATAAAAAGAGTACAATAAAAATAAACATAATACAATAAAACGAAAATAATCAATACTACACATACTACTAGTAAATATCCCAATCATATAAATTGAGTATCATTTTTAACCTTAAATAAAGCATAACGTCACCGCACCCACTCACCCCGAAAACATAAATATCAAACAATACCATTAGTGTATTATGGCATCACTCTCATGCACACTAATCCACAAACTAATTAATTTTACACATATACCAGTTAAACATTCAGTCAGCGTAGTTTTACTTAGGTCTACATAAAGTTTGTTGTTTTTATATAGTTTCTTTTTATAAATTACGTATTACTTCGGCTCGCATTAGAATCGATGTGTTGAAATCATGCGATAATTTTGTGTGTGTCTGTTTTCCTGTAAACACGATAAAAGCACTCACAGACGTCGTAGAAAAGTTCTGGTGGTACCAAAAATCTTCGTAATTTTATTGCAGAGAGTTGAAAAGCTTTTGAGCTTTCTAGCGTTAGTCGTCTGTCGTAGCGCGTCGAGGTCACGTTTTTGGGTAAAAATTTTGAAAATTCTGTGTGAGTAATGTTTTATAAGTTTTTGGCTTCGGGAAAACCGATTTTGACAGTTAAAAAGTACTAGCGCTTTGCGGTCTCGTTTTTGGGTCAAAATTTTGAAAATACAGTATGGGGTATCATTTTATATGTTTTTGGGTACGAGAAACCCGATTTTGACAGGTAAAAAGTCGTACCACGTCGGGGTCACGTTTTTGGACCAACATTTTAAAAATACAGTGTGGGGTAATGTTTTATAAGTTTCGAGCCGAAGTCTCGAAAAAGTGTTCCATCTTTTCACTAGTTTCTGATGTGTATCTAATTAATCTGCCTATGATTTTTCACGGGGAATTTCTAGTTCCTTATAATTGTACACATTCATCAATTTAAAAATCTCCAAATCAAAGTTAGGTAGGCCTAGATCAAAACTGTGTTTAATGTTGTTTGTTTAATGTATACGTAATTTATCTGCCAGTGATTTTTCTCATGGGCTTATTAGTAAAGAACAGAATAATATTGTAAACATTTACGATTAGATAAAATTCGAATTGTAGGCTGTAGACTTAGACATATTATGACTTAATCCTTCACTATCTAGTCACGTGACTTTGCAACTTTTATATTGTTTACATGAATCACGCAGATTGAAACACGAGGTCATGATTGTTACACCACAAGTTGTAGTATTTTGTATTGTGTTCCGAGAATTATAGCAAATTAGTCACAACGGAAGCAAGCATAGTCCAACGTTTGGACTTACCATATCGGCATAATATAGGCATAGACTATCTATTTCTGCACACAATAAGATGACTTAAAATGTAGTCTAAAATATTCTTCCAGTTCTGGTTACTTGACAGCTCGTCCAGTTTATTAAGCTTTCATTTTCTGAATTTTGCAGAAATTAATATAATAAAACGCGCAGTCGTGGGCGACCAGCAGTTCTAATACAAATACACAATGCTTAACTTTTTCCTTTATTTATACAAATACACAATGTTCTAATACAAATACACAATGCTTAACTTTTTCCTTTATAAAGAACAAGGGGAAACCCATGCGTGCTCCGCACGCCAACCCCGTTGGAACCTTCTATACTCATAATCATGTTCTGTTTTTTTTTTTATAATAAAGGTGTAGGGTTAATAATAATCCCAAAGCTAAGATGGTAATTAATGTTAAATGTTCAAATCAAATTATTTCGTATATTTTATAATAGCTGTTATAATGAAGGTAAAAAGAACCAGCAAGGCTCAGGTCTACATTTTAATAAAAACCTAACTTAAAAGTTAGAAATACAAATAATTGATTCAACGTTTGAAATCAGCTGTTAGTGGAAATATTGGAGCAAACAGCTGTTTCATCTGTTATTTTATTCAATTGGTTGCTATAGTAATAAATCTAAATGCTTTCAAGAAACGTGTATTGGTTCAGTATTGGCATAACCTATAATTGGTTTAAACTTATGATGCGCAAATAAGGTACTTTATTGATAATAAGAGACATTTTTTATTTCAGTACAGAAGAGAAACGATTTTTAAGTTATAAAATTTGATTAAAATGTGATATGGTAAAACATTATTTCAAACTGGTCAGATAGACCTAGTAAAGAATAAAGTTAACATTATTTTAATAGTTGTAGGTCGTTATCACGTAAATGACGACTGATTTGGACAGAGGTACTTTTATGTCGGTGTCTTGAGCCATAGCCTATGGCCTATAGTATTCCTTAGGACGATAATCAAATCTAATACAAAAAAATAATTTCCTATTTACTGTCGCCACTGGTAGAAAATAAATTCCCGATTGCGTTCATTGGCTGATATCACAATTGCAATAAATTACTTTTAATTAACACGGTTCAAAAATTATTTAAAATAATAACTGCACACACCCGAATAGATTTTAATTGCACAAGTCTAATTTATAAAACTAGGGTCTCTGCACCTGGACGCTTCGCGTCCCAACCCCGCCTCGGCCTTCGGACTCAGATGGCTGCTCGCAGTTGGAAAATTAGCTAAAGAATCTCGTTAATCTTTGGCTCGTTTGTACATAGGTTTGTAAAATTATGAAACCAGGCTTTAATATATTAACAGTAATTACAAGATTAATTATAACCTGAAATACATGCTTTATAAACGTGAGAGGCTTTCATTACGATTTTAGTAAAAATTATTGCAGGATTAACATAACCTCAATACTATGTTTCAGAAATGAGCCAGGCCTATATTACAAAATTGACTATTAGAATTTATCCATCTTTGCCAAGTTTACCTTTTTTTTGACGAAATAAATTGTTAAATCAGGCCCAATTTATTCTAATTCCAACGTGCTAAAACAGTATAAATTAGCTTGCTTTTTAACAGTCATTAAAAACTATCCAATGAACAGCTGATTTTGGATAATATTCAATCTCAGTTCTATTCCACTCTATTTTCAACGTGCTAAAACAGTATAAATGGCTTGTTTATAAACAGCTGTTTTATTTACTATTTCGTTGTTATTTTGTAACCAACATGGCAACCCATAAGACCCTATGTTAAAATTTTTCAACTTTTAAATTAGATTTTCTCAAAAAATTGCGTTTTTACACTAAATACAACTATATGGGTGTACTTAAAAATCAAAACTACACCTAAATACAAAATTTCTTTGAATTCGTTAGAGCCGTTTTCGAGATCCACGACTGATACAAAGATAGATAGTACAAGAATTGCTTATTTAAAGTTATAGGATTACCGTTTGAACTGAATTCGTATTTTTATAAGCAATTACTAATTAATACATGTTTTTGTACTCGTTTGTAATAATTGTTACAAGTCATTGTTGGCTTTTCGTTGCTAAGCAACCGATTATTGGGCAACAATGTGCACGTTTTATATTCCTTGAAGCAAAACTAATTACTATGGTGTTGAATTAGTACTCATAGTTAGTGAAACTACATTCTACATCTGTGATTCTAATATGTTTCCCTTGTTGAAATCACACACTACAGTTTGATGATCCACTTAATTCGTTTAAAATTTGATTTTATAATTTCTTTTACCGGTTCAACTTATATAGTACAATCAGTTGGTATATTTGTCCAGATAAAGGTGACCAAGTATTGGGGAAAATGTCTTATATTCTGAAAGAAAACTTAAATCTAAATCTAAAAGCAAACATAATTTTCGCGTGAAATAAATATTGTAGAAATTACGAGAAAAAGGAGACTAAAAATACAGGTTATATTTATCCACTTTTGGTATGTTTGCACTAAAGAAAAGAAAGTAATTAACTTTAAGAAAATCTTCATAAATTATAAATAACTAGCTGACCCGTGCTAATATTTCGAAAGTTGCAAATAGGCCTACACTTACCTGATTTAATACGTTGATTTAATTACGTTAATTACGTTTTTTAATGAAACTGGTTTATAAATAACAGTTTATAAAAATTTATAACGCTTTACATTGATTTAATTCGATTGATTTTCGAGATGGATTACCCTTGAATATAGAATGTAAACAATATAACAGCTGTCATGCTAGTTAAACAGATTGTTAAAATAATTTGATTTGAACCTTTATCATTATTTACCAAATTAGCTTTGGTTTTATTATTGTTTTTTTTTTTTTTTTGTTCCTCTATTTGCGGTTCGGGGTTTCATTCAATAATTGTGGATCAGAGTATAGAATAATCTATAATCTGTTTCCACTGGATTCACCTTGAGTCAGCTGGTAAGCGGAGCGAGTACGTTATATGTAAAATCTACGCAATAAAGTTGAAAGTTGAAGTGAACAATCTGGCCGTTGTACATGATTTATGACCGAAGTTAATGAAAGTGACGGTGGGACTGTAACGTATGACCAACTCTTACTGGCTATTATGAATAATAACTGGTCAAAGTAATCTATTCCTAAATAGATGTATTTCCGGCGTTTCACCGTAATTTTAATATAAATTAATGATCTATTTGAAGTTTTATCGCTGTGGTAGTGAAATAATATTTGTATTGCTTCTAAATAATTACCTCTTAATTTAATGGTTATGGACCGATGATCGGTGATCTTGTCTGTCTTTAGCTTTGAGATTAGTGGTTATTCAGCGCCCATACTACTTCTTCTTGGCATGTCAGCGTGTTGATAACATCTGACATGTATTTACCTGATCGGGATAGTTAGGGATAGAGTTTAATCAGCCGAAAGTTAGGTTAGGTGTCAAAGTTTTCGGTCTAAAATAGCTTAAATAAGACATCATGTTGTAGAGTTTCACCTAAACGCATTAACTTGGTCCAGCCATCATCTTCGAAATGAGGTTGTCCTACCTCTATCTTCTTTGCAAAGTTTGGTTATCACAGACAAGGCGTTTGACAAACAAAACCAAAACTGTAATTTTAGAAAGAACTTTAAATTGATTTCCAGCAAATATGTTTGTATAAATTACTGGATATCTCCGAAAATGATTGTTTCTAAAAAAATTTATGCAGGAGATTTTTCTGCAAATTTAGATAGTTTACACGATTTTGTAGCTCGTCTGGTTTTTCCAAAATCGACCAAGACGTAAAATACCATAAATTACTTAAGGCTATGACCACTTGGCCACGCTAGGCGAACTGACCGCTGCGACAAAGAAAAAATGTGAAAAGCATTGAACGATATAGATACGGCTACGCTAGGCTACCCGCGGCCAGCGACAGCAAACGGAACGCTTCCGGGAACGTATTCTGGTCGCGGCGACAAATACGTCCCCCATTATCTGTCTCTCCCCCACCCTTCTTTGCTCCACCTGATTCATGTACGCTTGATACTAGTTCAGTGTTTTCAGTAGTGGTGAAAGTAACTTGTTTTTCTTTGTTAAATAACCACGCCCTTTGACACTTATATTTTTATTAATGAAATTAGTTTTCGAAAACCTCTTTGGGGTATAAATTTTAAAGTTATCTGTAGTTTCAGTCCTAGATCAAAGTTAAATTAGTTAGAGTACATTTAAAAAAATTTAAATTGTTTACTTAAACTTATTTTGTATTTTATTGCTTTTTTTATTGTTTGAATAAACAATTACAAAATTAAAAACAAACTCTCTCACTAATTTAACTTGGATCTTTAACTTTGATTATATTTTTTGTGTAAATTTGAAGAAAACCAACTCTAAAAAGTAAGGATTTTTCAGCAAAAATGAAAAATAGCAATTTGACAACTTCGAATGTTTAAAATGAGATAAACTATTGAAACCGCTTGAGCATTAAGGCATGATACTATACAAATAAAAAAATATATAGTTATACAAAAAATATAGATAAATACCGCTTAAAAATTAAAAATATTTTCATGCAGAATTTTTCAGCATTTTCACAAAATGTTTTTTAGCTACGACAATCAGTTTCATTTTAAATAAAAGTATTTTTAAGAGCTACAAGAATTCATTAAACCCTTTTAATTGTTTTTTTATTGTTTTTTTTTTTTTATTAAGGTTGTTTAGTGAATTCTTGTAGCTCTTAAAAAAATACCTTTATTTTAAAATGGAGGTGGTTGTCGTAGCTCAAATACATTTTTAGCATTAAAAATTACTGTTAATTTTTAAGCGGTATTTATCTATATTTTTTGTATAACTATATATTTTTTAATTTGTATAGTATCATGCCTTAAAGCTCAAGCGGTTTCAATAGTTTATCTCATTTTAAACATTCAAAGTTGTAAAATTGCTATTTTTCATTTTTGCAGAAAACCCTTACTTTTTAGAGTTTTTTTCTTCAAATTTACACGAAAAAATTAATTACGTTCACAAATAATGTATGACAGAAGTTCGTCAAACGATACTATGCTCATTCGAAAATAAGAAAAAACTTTTCTCCATCTTCCCTGAGCAATGTCATTATGGTGCGAAACTGACCTTGATTCAAACGCACACTATTCAGTGGATGGACTCCAAATCTGCGATTTTTCTTCCTTCTTAAGTAAGACCGTATGGCAATCAATAGCAATAACCAATAAAAATAATTCGACCACGCAGCTGAACCGCTGACGTGGGTTGAGCAAATTTCCAAAATTAAGTTTATAGGCCTATATTTTAGGGTTCCAACCAACAATGTGGGAAGTAGGTCTATTCACAACGGTGTTGAATAGCTTAAAAATGGTTGGCATGCCATTCCGCATATTGGGAGTATCTTCAATACACAAAGCATTGCGTGCTTCGCACGCCAACCCCCGTATTGGGAGTATCTTCAATACACAATGCATTGCGTGCTTTGCACGCCATTCCGCATATTAGGAGTATCTTCAATACACAATGCATTGCGTGCTTCGCACGCCAACCCCGCGGTAGAATCCACCACATGGCTTTGAACATGATTTCTATGGTATTTTAGGTTTCGATCGATTTTGGGGGAACCAGGCGACCTATAAGGTCGCGTAAAAAACGAAATATGCAGAATATCATCCTACATTTATTATATTTGTCGAAAAAACTGAAAAACAAATTCATTCTCGTAGGAAAAATCTAATAAAATAGTTACTTCCGGTCAAAAAACGTTCTCCGATTGTTGGATTTTTTTGGCTAACGAACTCGTCCAAGCAACGTAGACAACCAACATGTGTACCAAATTTGAACCAAATCGGATTTAAAATGTGGCCGGTAGAGTGCGAACACATATATATATGATTTTTATATAGGTAATATTATAGAGCAAAAGTGTTACAGAAAAATTTGCTCGCAAAGAGAGTACTTTATAGTACGTTGTAAGATATATATATATATATATGATTTTTAATGACACCCCAAACGTGTTCTGACCATGATCAGTGCTCATTTGCTACTCCCGACCTTGCGTCTTACCATAAGAGCCTTTGCAATAGCTCATTTTTCCTATGGAAATTCGTTAATAATTAAAATTTGTATTTTATAACTCCTCCTTACTCAAAGAAGTCATATTGACAACTGTGATACCGCGACTGTCGCTTATTGTGGCACATATCCGCGACCTAGCGTGGCCGTAACCTAAAAGTGAAGCAAAGCTGTCCATATTCCGCGAGGCAGCAATGGCAAGATGCGAACGGGCAAAGGGAGTGTTTCCGCTGCGAGCGAAACGAAGTAGCGCGAGTGGCTGAGGATTAAACAAAGTCTACTAATATACTATATTTCGTACTCGCAGGCCTTTATGAGTAGACAAAATTTCCAAATAGTTGAAACAATAATACATGTAAACTCAATTAATTTCTAAAATTCCCTCAACCTACGGCGATCGAATTATTTTTTAACACGCTTTTATTAGCTTCACTTGTATGTTTGTATGTTTGTTTGTAAGTAACTCTCCTTTGGACTAAAAGCCAGTGGCTTATTACTGTTATATCTGTATATCTCTCTTACGCAAGTTCGTTCGTTGGCCGAGCGGTCTAAGGCGCGGGTCGTCGCTGACGTCAATCCCCAGACTCACCGATCGTGGGTTCTAATCCCGTCCACGGCCGAAATTTTTTTTCAGTGATTTTCGGGATTGGTGCCGTAAATACGAACCGTAACAACGTTAATATACACTATAAAAGCTGAAATTACCACCTGCATCAGCATTAGTTTTAGAAATTAACATCTCAAACTTAACTATATTGTTCAAAAAGAATTTTATATCCGTGCACCCTCTATTAGTAAATCCCGTAAATGAAAAAATATTTATATTAAAAAATCTGCACCATGTTCATGTTCACTAGAACTTACAAATTTTTTTTTTCAATAATTAATCGAACTAAAAATTAAAAAATAAATATAGTTTAAAAAAACTAAAAAACACGCTTTTATAATACATCGAACTAAAAAGTGAAAAATAAATATAGTTTAAAAAA
>JAGFPH010004296.1:8041-36891 GCA_018207615.1 Philaenus spumarius | reverse complement strand
TACTGTGTATTGAAAATACTCCCAATATGCGAAATGGCGTGCAAAGCACGCAAAGCTTTCTGTATTGAAGATACTCCCAAAATCGGAATGGCGTTCGAAGCATGCAATGCATTGTGTGTTGAAGATACTTCCAATATTCGGAATGGCATGCGAAGCACGCAATGCTTTGTGTATTGAAGATACTCCCAATATGCGGAATGGCGTGCGAGCCATTTTTCAGCTATTCAGCACCGTCGTGAATAGACCTATTTCCCAAATTGTTGGTTGAAACCCCAAAACATACTCCTATAAACTTAATTTTGGAAATTTGCTCAACTTACGTCAGCGGTTCAGCTGCGTGGTCGAATTATTAAAATTTTACGAGTAACCTGATGAAATGTGTTACATCAAGTAACGATCTGTTAGAAATTCTAAAACGTTCGGTTTGAAAAACCTAATATCAAATTTCTGTATAAACCTCAGGTGCTAAAATGACAATCTACACTGTCCTATATATATACTGATTAACTTAATTGTGAGGTGAATTAATAGATCCTATTTAACATTTTTGAAGTGAAACTTATTTGGGCAAATTTACCTGGTTAAGACGAAAAGGGATACACTTCCCCTTCTCCGACTCTAACCGTCAGTTGTTGAGAAGAAAGAGAGAGAGAGATTCAATTCTACTCGCTACGTTGTTGCCTACGTCATAGAACGTATTATTATTATTATTATAAATAATTATTAAAAATAATGGATGAAATCAGCTGTAAATGTTTGAATGGTTGTTTATCGTTTTCAATTATTTTTGTTTACGTCGTTTTCCTAAAGAAACTATTTATACCGTTATGGATTTTCGTTAAGGTAAATGTACAGAGCCTATATTTTAGTATTTTAATAAAATACCTGAAATACGTTTTGAAAAACAAAACAGAAGCTCGTACATTTTTATCGTAGGCTTACTTTTAATCACAAATATTTTATTCAGCTATTTAGGATAAACTGTATTATTGTTTATTTTGAAATCAAATTAACTTTTTACCGTTAATAATGCTATATTATTTATACATTAATAGAAGTTCAAACTGTTATGATAAAATAGCAATAATTCCAACCAAGAGTCCAGTATAGTAACTGAAATATAAAAATAAAAAATTGCTGTCAGAAGAAGCATATCCAGACCTACTTTCACCAGCGGAACAAGTCCTGTAAATTTCTCCGTAGGACAGCCTGTATATCTATACTAATATTATAAAGAGGTAAATTTTGTTTTGTTTGTTTGTATGTAGGGGGTAATCTCTGGAACTACTGAACCGATTAACCGATTGAAAAATTAGTTTTACTAATAAAAAGCTACTCTATTCCTGAATAACACAGGCCATAATTAATTTCGATAAAAACCTGTTTTTTATTTCAATATTTGTAAATTAAATCGGAAAAAATTCTTAGGTTATGCCTAGACTTATGAATCAACGCACGTATTTACATTTAATACCATAGCAACCAATTGAATAAAATAGCATATAATAGCTGTTTGCTGTTGTACTTCCATTAACAGCTAATTTCAAATTTTGTATTTCTAACTTTTAGGTTAGGTTTTTTATTAAAGTGTAGATCTGAGCCTTACTGGTACATTTTACCTTTATTATAACTGTTGTTATAAAATATACGAAGTAATTTCATATTTGAACATTTAACATTATTTACTGTCTTATTTTTGGGATTATTATTAATCCTACTCCTTTATTATAAAGAAAACATAACATGATTATGTGTATAGAAGGCTCCAAAGGGGTTGGCGTTACGGAGCACGCAGGACTTTCCTTAGTTTATAGAAAATAGAAATACCACTGACTCACTGATGATCACTATATTTCAAAAACGACAAAACATATTAACTCGAGACTTAACATAATGATTCTCCTTATGCTCTAGATGTGCAATAAGACGGGATTTTGAAATATTTTGCATTTAAGGTTATTCAAACGTAAAAAGCGTTAGAAATATAGATAAAAGTCAAATGCCGCTGACTCACTATTCATCAATATTTCTCAAAAACGATAAAACATATTAACTTGAGACTTAACATAGTGGTTCCCCTTATGCTCTAGATGTACAATAAGACGGGATTTTGAAATATTTTGCATTTAAGGTTATTAAAACGTAAAAAGCGTTAGAAATATAGATAAAAGTCAAATGCCGCTGACTCACTATTCATCACTATTTCTCAAAAAAACGATAAAACATATTAACTTGAGACTTAACATAGTGGTTCCCCTTATGCTCTAGATGTACAATAAGATGGGATTTTGAAATATTTTGCATTTAAGGTTATTAAAACGTAAAAAGCGTTAGAAATATAGATAAAAGTCAAATGCCGCTGACTCACTATTCATCACTATTTCTCAAAAACGACAAAACATATTAACTTGAGACTTAACATAGTGGTTCCCCTTATGCTCTAGATGTACAATAAGACGGGATTTTGAAATATTTTCGTTTAAGGTTATTAAAACGTAAAACCCGTTATGAATATCTCTATATATATAATCGAAATACCACTGACTCACTGATGATCACTATATCTCGAAAACGACAAAACATATTAACTTGAGACTTAACATAGTGGTTTCCCTTATTCTCTAGATGTGCAATAAGACGGGATTTTAAAATATTTTGTGTTTAAGGTTATTAAAACGTAAAACGTGTTATGAATATCTCTATATATATAATCAAAATACCACTGACTCACTGATGATCACAATATCTCAAAAACGACAAAACATATTAACTTGAGACTTAACATACTGGTTTCCCTTATGCTCTAGATGTGCAATAAGACGGGATTTTAAAATATTTTGTGTTTAAGGTAAATACCGTATTAATAGAGAGTATACGGGTTGCATTTGAAATTGATATTTTTTTTATCGAGCTTAACCCGTAGCGAAGCACGGGCTCCCAGCTAGTTCATAAATATAATTTACACACAATGGTAGGCCTAAATTTTTTCAATCTCATCATTATTACTCAAAGGGAATTTCTAATTAATATTGATTGCTGTCCTGCTTTGAAAATCCACTTCATAAAACCATATCACCATAAATGTATCTCGTAATACTAATTTAATTACCTTCCAGACAGGTTTACAAATGAGTTCGTTTAGTGCAACGGTCTGTACAAAACAGGGAGCTGCATCGATTCTGCGTAAACAGTTTGGATAACAAATAACGAATTTAAATAAGTGGCCTCTTACTTTTCCCTCTCAGACAGTATTTGTTCCCCTGAAATTCACATGGTTTATTTACACTAAAGTTAAACAGCGAGCGTAATAAAGTTTCAAACTCAAGTTGCAAAGTTAAACTTTATGAATTCGTAATAGCTTGACTTAATACAGAGCTAGCTAATTTCGTTGTTTACAAAAGAGTGCACTGTTTCGTGTTACATTATACCATCCACCTTATATAATAATAATTCGACCACGCAGCTGAACCGCTGACGTGAGTTGAGAAAATTTCCAAAATTAAGTTTATAGGCCTATGTTTTAGGGTTCAACCAACAATTTGGGAAATAGGACTATTCACGACGGTGCTGAATAGCTGCAAAATGGTTCACACGCCATTCCGCATATTGGGAGTATCTTCAATACACAAAGCATTGCGTGCTTCGTACGCCAACCCCCGTATTAGGAGTATCTTCAATACACAATGCATTGCGTGCTTCGCACGCCAACCCTACGGTAGAATCCACCACATGGCTTTGAACAGGGTACTTCTATGGTATTTTACGTTTTGTTCGATTTTTGGGGAACCAAGCGAGCTATAAGGTCGCGTAAAAAAACAAAATTTTCAGAATAACATCCTAAATTTATACTTGTAGAAAAACCTCTAAACAAATTTCATTCTCGTAGGAAAAATCTCAAAAAACGTACTTTCAATTGTTGGATTTTTTTAGCTACGAACTCGTCCGAGCGACGTAGACAACCAACATGTGTATCAAATTTGTACCAAATCGGACTTAAAATGCGGCCGCCAGAGTGCGAATACATATATACATATGTTTTGTCTCGGACTTGTTCGTTAGACAATAAAATCCAATAATCGGAAGAAGCACGTTTCTTGTCCGGAAGTAACTATTTTTTGGGATTTTTCCTACGACAATGAATTTTTTAAGAGTTTTTTTCTGCAAATATAAATGTAGGATGTTATTTTGCACATTTTGTTTTTTATGCGACCTTATAGCTCGCTTGGTTCCCTCAAAATCGATCAAAACGTAAAATACCATAAAAGTACCCGTCACAGCCACGTGGGGATGGCGTTCGAATCACGCAATGCACTGTGTATTGAAAACACTCCCAATACGCGGAATGGCGTGCAAAGCACGCAATGCATTGCGTATTGAAGATACTCCCAATATGCGGAATGACGTGCGAAGACCTATTTCCCAAATTGTTGGTTGAAACCCGAAAACATAGGCCTATAATCGTAATCTTCGAAATTTGCTCAACTCACTTCAGCGGTTCAGCTACGTGTTCGTATTATTCAACCAGTGGTAGCACCAGCTCTTTTTCAGAGGAGGTATGACAATGAGGTAGGAAAAAGAATTGATCCGGGACTACTAACGATAAAAATAGCAAGCGTGAAATTTAATTTGTAAATGGGCTTATGTCTTTGGTAAAATAATTGCTGTAGAGCGAGAATATATTAAATAGAGTGAACGATTTGTTTTCAGACCTTCGGTATTATTCTGGACTCCCGGTTACCAGTACAGACCGCGTTCTAGAAGAGCTGAATACAGGCTGATACAGAACCAACTGCGCTCCTGCAGAGGAGAGCCTCCTCTCTCACAAACAGGTATTGTGAACTATTTTTAACCTTAGAACCTGCAATGTTAACGAAAATGGATTTTTTGGCGTTTGTAAGCATTTTCTTTCAAAAATTCGCCAAAAATAGTAAATTAACCCCATTCCAAAAGTGTTTCGTAGCATTTCCGTAGATAAAGGTTCAATACATTTATATATTCCAGTAAATAAATGATACATGCAAATTTTACAAAGTTAATAGCTCAAGAAACAAAAAATGTTAATTTAAGAGAGATAAAATTTGAACTTTATGCCTACATAAAAAGTAGTAAACTTTTTTTGTATTTTTTTCAAAATGTATAAAAGTTTCAAAATTTTATTATAAAAAGAACTGTATAAAAATATTTATTAATTTCCAATTTCTTATTTTGAAAACACCAGTTTTTATGTTCCTACTACAAGATTGCTGTCAAAACTAAGCCTAGTTCGAATAGTAATTTAGGAATATATCCTTTGATCAAAAATGAAATATTATTATAAGAAAGAATTGAACTGTATACTTGTAAATTATTACTTCATAAAAATATTTGACTTAGTTTTACTTGAATCACAAAATTAGATCAAACTAAATAAACCTCTCAAGGACGACGTTCTGTGTGAAAACCCGTTGGAAGTGACATGTTTGGTTCAAATTTGTTTGAAATCTATAGAATAGTTTTCTCTCTAGCTTTGTGTACATAACAGACAGACATTTTGTAAAAGATACTTTTTTGGACTCAGGGGGTCCGAAAACGGATATTTCCACAAAAATCTCAACATCGATTTTTTGCCATCACTATACTTTCTCTATACTATAGTATAGTGAAAAAGTAAAAGTTGTTTAAAGATTTTAAAACTAATCTGAACTACGTCTGCTGTTACAAAGTACAGTACACAGTAACAGATTCACGTTTTATAGAATTGTGAACATATATTACCACTCCACCTGCACGATAATCATTGCTACACATCTTACAGTTTCAACAAAATACAACATTTGGAATTGTATACAAATTTTACTCATGATCATTTATCTATGTTTCCGATAGTACAATAATATCCAATAATCTGCAGGCTGAAACCTCTGAAAGAAATACATCAAAGTTTTTACGTAAACTACGTATGATTTGGTGTACCACTAAAAAGTCACTCTATTTATTTAACTGACAGATCATTATAATTCCTTATTATTCATATTATTCTTGGGTGATATAAAAAACCGTTTCAATTCGATTTATTAATTCAGACTAATGCAATGGTATAACTACCATTGACATGCAATGGTACCATTCAGAGTAATGCAATGGGATAGCTACCATTAAAATTAAATAACATGAAATTGGATGGCTACCCACATAACATAAATTTCATTAACATTAAACACCCACAGTTTAAATACGCTCGCGACCGCCTTCTCTGATTAAATCTTATCTTCTAAAGCGAGAGATAATTGTTTGTCTGCTAAATGGATCTGGAATCTCCGTCTAAGGATTTTTGATTTTTTGATTTTATATTAGGCTTTTGGCCACGAGAAATCGATTGGAAATGGTCACCAGTCTGGGAAAATTCGTTTTCTACGTCTTTTTATTAAATTAAAAAGTGAAATTTGTCCATTTTAAACAATACAAAGCACAGCTGATGCAAATGTTTTCAATGCCATTACAATAATCATCTGCTTTCTTTTAAACTGTATATTTTATTAGAGGTAAGCCTAATGTTGTATCTATTTATAGTTACCATGGCAACGAATACATAATAAACATACCCTTTATTTAGTTGTTTAATGTTATAGGCCTAACCTAAACGATGTTCACGGAAATTTGCAATAATAGTAGTTATTGACGTGAGCGAACTAGGCCCTAGGAATAAATCGATATTGAAATAATACTTTAATTTAGGCCTGACTTATTTCTGAGGCAAAGCGTTGAGATTGTGGTTAATCCTTTAAACTGTATTTTTATTACAGGTAAGCCTAATGTTGTATACACCCTTTATTTAGTTGTTTAATGTTATAGGCCTAACCTCAAAACTCAATAATCCAATATTTATTATTGAAATCATAGCCCTGCTTATAATCGAGCTTTAGCTCGGTCTCCAGGTACTATTATTTAAACCACAAGTAACTTCGACATTATATTTTTATTACACTAACTAAATAATTGTGTTCGATAATTTAATCCAATCAAAATTAAGCAATAGATTTTGCCAGGTGAACTAGTTGAGCTATAAAAGTAATGTAGGTTATGTTAATGTGTTAAATGATACAAGTTCAGTTTGCAAACTGGGATTATTGCATTTTGGGATTATTTAGATACAGTAAAATTAGCGAACTTCCATTGGAAAAATCAGCTATTGCAGTGACCCTTATGGTAAGACCTAAGGTCGTGAGTAGCAAATGAGCACCGATCATGGCCCCCAGAACACGTTTTGGGGTGTCATTAAAGATCATAAATATGTGTATATATGTGTTCGCACTCTAGCGGCCGCATTTTAAGTCCGATTTGGTCCAAATTTGGTACATATGTTGGTTGTCTACGTCGCTTGTAAGAGTTTGTCAACCAAAAAATCCAACAACCTGAAGCATATTTTTGACCGGAAGTAAATATTTTTTTTGAAATTTCTACGAGAATGAATTTGTTTTAGAGTTTTTCCTCAAAATATAAATGTAAGATGTTATTCTGCACATTTTCTTTTTTTACGTGACCTTATAGCTCGCTTGGTTCCCCCAAAATCTATCAAAACGTAAAATACCATAAACGTACCCGCGGTTCAAAGCCATGTGGTGGATTTTATCGTGGGGTTGGCGTGCGAAACACGCAATGCTTTGTGTGTGAAGATACTCCAAATACGAGGGTTGGCGTGCGAAGCACGCAATGCATTGTGTATAATGAAGATACACCCAATACGGTGGTTGGCGTGCGAAGCACGCAATGCACTGTGTATTGAAGATACTCACAACAGGCGGAATGGCGTGCGAAGCACGCAATGCTCTGTGTATTGAAAATACTCCCAATATGCCTGGTGGCGTGCGCAGCTAGTTTTCATTTTTCAGCTATTCAGCACCGTCGTGAATAGATCTATTCCCCAAATTGTTGATTGAAACAATAAAACATAGGCCTATAAACTTAATTTTGGAAATTTGTTCAACTCACGTCAGCGGTTCAGCTGCGTGGTCGAATTATTTTATATGCTTTTTATGGTCGTGTAGAAGAATAGAAGTTATTTTATTCAAGTTATGTTTTTATTTCGCTATTTGCCAGAAAGTCAGTACTGACCTTAATTTGACGCGAAATTAAAAAACTATAACTTTGAAGTTCCACGTAATTTAATTACTACAGAAGAAAATAATATATAATGTTGGCGAAGCAGACTTGAAGTTAGACAAATGTAATTATGTTGGCAGACCTGTTCGTCTTGTACGTGCCATTCAAGTGTTGCCAACATTCTGCAAGCACTTTACCTAGGAACAGTTGAATGAATAATTGCAGATATGGTCCTTGTAACCTCGTGTTCATTGTGTTAAAGTGATTGGCTAAAGCTCTCCGTCAATCTTTAAAACTAAACAAAGAGGTATCTCTGTTTAATCCTTCATCTCTTAATTTCCATTAAATATAATTTGCTCGTGTTTATTTTAATTAATCGTATGTTTTTAACGTACTTTCAACCTTAAACTACTTAATTTGTACAGAATTTTCATAAGAAAGCACAGCTGTTGCAGTCACTGTTATGGTGAGACTGTGGTCAGGAGTAGTAAATGAGCACCGACTATATTCCCAAGAACACGTTCTGGGGTGTCATTAAACATTTTATATACCTACTATACTATACTAATATTATCTATACTAATATTAAATCGTGGTAAAGTTAGTTTTTTTATTTGTTTGTTTGTTTGTAGGGGGTAATCTCTGAAACTAATGAACCGATTGAAAAAATAGTTTTACTTATAAAAAGATACACTATCCCTGAGTAACATAGGCTATGAATTAATTTCAATAAAATCATTTTTTTATCTCAATATTATTTGTAAATTTAGTCGGAAAATATCTTAGGTTAGGCCTAGGCTGACAAATTACCCATATGTATTTACATTTATTACCATAGCAACCAATTGAATGCAATAACAGATAACAGCTGTTTGCTGTAATATTTCCATTAATAGCTAATTTCAAACTTTTTATTTTTAACTTTTAGATTATGATTTTATTCAAATGTAGACCTAAGCCTTAATAGTTCTTTTAACCTTAATTATAACTGCTGTTATAAAATATACGAAATAATTAATGATTTGAACATGTAACATTATTTACCGTTTTAGCTTTGGGGTTATAATTAATCCTACATCGTTATTATAAAGAAAACATAACATGATTATGTGTACAGAAGGTTCCAACGGGTTTGGCGTGCGGAACACGCCGGGGTTTCCCCTAGTAATAATATAAAGGGGTAAATTTTGTTTGTTTGTTTGTATGTAGGGGGTAATCTCTGGAACTACTGAACCGATTGAAAAACTAGTTTCACTTATAAAAAGCTACACTATCCCTGAGTAACTTAGGCTAGAATTAATTTTTATTTAAGGGTTGAAACAACCCCTAAAACAATAAATATTAATTGATATACTTTTCTTGAAGCTAGAGAGCTGAAACTTTGAACATTTATTTCTTACAAGATATATAGAAAAAGTAAACTAGATTTGCATTTTGTCTCGTGCTGCTAAGGGATGAAAATGTGATAAAAAACCCTAAAACAATACAAATTAATTATTATATTTTTCTTTAAGTTAGCGAGCTGAAAATCTGTACATTTAATTCTTACGAGATACATCGAAAAATGTATGTCAACAAAATAAATCAATATATTATAAGCTTACATTGTGTATTGGAGACGAAATAGATTTCCAACGATTCAATCTGTAAGTTTTACGATTTAATTAGGTTGTCAGGGATTCTTGATATCTTTGCTGAAAGTGTAGAATAAAAGAACACGTCCTCGGTTTATAATTAGGTAGAAGAGGGTTGGAAGGTTGGCACACCTTAATCCTTCGCGGCACTTTTGCTTCACGTTTCGTCATTGTGTTCTGATTAGAATTGAAAGCACGATTTCGTTAAAAGACTGCTGCTTGGAATATTATTAGTCAGAACCACATTGTTCGTAACCATTAAGTCTAATGGGCAGGGTTTGGCTTAGAAATTGTGCTCATTGGAAATGTCCTAACATTGGTGAGTGGACTACCTCAGTGGAAGTTTCCTGTTATAAGCAGATGTCTATACAAAAATTATAAAGACAAACTGCTTAAAATTCACGTTTTAATAACAAAAATGTATTTTAAAAAAAATTTATATTTATACTTCATAATGTTAATAATAAAAGGCGCCATCCATATATTAACAATCTGTTTAACTAACATGGCAGCTGTAATTTAAATGTTTTACATGCTATATGCAAGAGCAAGTCAAGTGCAAGTGTAGTATAGTCTATCACGCCAATCAATCAAATTAAATCAACGTAAGCGTTATAAATCGTTATAAACTGTTGTCAAATTAAACCAACGTAAATAAATAAACGTAATTTACTTAATTAAATCAATGTATTAAATCAGAATCAGGTAAGAAGGCTTACTCCTAACATGTGAAATATTCGCACGGGTCAGCTAGTATTTAATACTCTATGTTATAGTGTGCCAATCTACAACCGTCTTTCACTAACTCCGTTCCAACAAAGAATGGTAAACGCAAATATAAAACTAAATAGATGTAATTATTGTAAACATTTTCTATTTCAAGTAATGGAGGTTTTTAAATGATTATGTTTTTCAGGAACGGTGAAAGTGTAATTTTACCAAGTGATTAAATAAAAATTCTTAATCATAATCACCTTTACAAATTGTGTAGCTCGTATTAAAATAACTAATGGGAGAAGTCTGAACACAAAAGTAGACTTTTACTGTGCAGAGTTAAGTTGAGAATGTCAGTGATGCCAACGTTAAAACAATGTTCAAGTCATTAAGCACGGGGTAACCTTTGTAGCTCGCTCGCCTAGAGTCATTAAAACCTTTTACCTTACAGAAAAAACAAAGATACTTAAAACACTCTTCCAGACTGCGGAGTTTAAGAAAGTTTAATTTAAATGTTGAAGTTTGTTGCGGATTCGTTATTTCTCGAAATAATTATTTCTGTGAAACCTTGCAATTAGTGTTTAGTAAGTTGTGATTTTATTACAAAGTGTAGGCCTACAGAAAATGGATTGTACATGCTGTAGACTCCCTAGTCTATACTAATATTATAAGGAGGTAAAGGTAGAATTTGTTTGTTTGTATATAGGGGGGGGGGGGGGGTAATCTCTGGAACTACTGAACAGATTTAAAAATAATTTTACTAATATAAAGCTACACTATCCCTGAGTAAAATAGGCTACAATTAATTTTGATTTAAGGGATGAAACAAAACGTAAAACAATAAATATTAATTGTTATACTTTCCTTAAAGCTAGAGAGCTGAAATTTTGTATATGTATTCTTACGAGATACATAGAAAAAGTTAACTAGATTTGCATTTTGTGTGGTGCTGCTAGAGGGTGAACATGTGATAACAAACCTTAAAACAATTAAAATGTATTGCTATATTTTCCTTAAAGTTAGTGAGCTGAAAGTTTGTACATTTATTTCTTACAAGATACACAGATAACGTATCATGGATTTACATTTTGTCGCGTTCTGCTAAGGGGTGAAAAAATAAAAACTTTTGATTGTTATACTCTTCTTAAAGCTAAAGAACTGAAAATTTGGCAGTTATTAATTTGAAGTGTTTTATAGGAAATAAAATAAATAATAACACAAGCAATTTTAAATACTTTCGTTTAATGGGTTATCTGGGGTGTAACAGACCCTTTACAATACAAGTTGTTATACTTCCCATGATTGACACCTTTGTTTCATAAGTGGTCATCTGTTTGCGTTTGCTTCACCGTTTGGTTGAGCAGTGGGCAGAGCCCTCTAGTATATTTATATATGCGTTGACACTAACGGCTGCATTTTAAGTTCGACTTTTTTTAAACGCTCATTCCAAAAATCAGAGCCCAAAAACCCCAAAATTTGGGCAACGCATTTAAAAGTTTAATAAACACCCCTTTAGGGTATAAACAAAAATAATTTAACTAACATCTTATGTAACATAAAATCCATTCTGTGGTATCCAAGTCACTATAATAGATTGATTACAATTATAATTTAATATAATTTCCTAGTTTTATCCGTCTTGTGACTTCTTAAATTTTCTATTTTAAGACATGTTTCGGGGCCGTGGTCCCATCATCAGTCAAATCGCTCCGTTGGAGGTCGTCAAATTATAATATACACCAACATAATACCGAATATGGTAAAAAATGCTCTCGCAAAGCATGATATGAATGTAACGTTTAGAACAAATAACAGTGTTCAAAGAATCTTGCGCAAAAAACGGCCAACTCCTATCCAAAAACAATCAGGCGTATACAAGATATGCTGTAGTGATTGTAGTAATTTTTACATTGTGAAAACAGGCCGAACATTTGAAGAACGTTTCAAAGAACATTTGCCACACAATAACAAACGCGAAATAAGATCTAACTTCGCACAGCACTTGTTTGATAGTAATCATAGTTACTAATCACAGATTTTGAGTCTAACATGAAACCAATCCGTTTTTGTAACAAGGGCAGATTCATGAACGCCGCAGAAGAGTTCGAGATATATAAGACACATTTAAAAACCCCGCAAAATTTACTAAACGAACAACTGTTTTTTTAAATCTAACTATCTGTACGATACGGCCATTGAATACGCGCGGAGCTCAAGGTCCGATAAAAATGGTAACGCCCCCTAGAGTTGATATAGTCATTCTCCATTTTACATCATCAGTGTGTGCGTGATGGACTAAAGTGCGCACATAAGGTACCTTAGCAAGAAATGTTGACATTGAAGTATACTTTGTGTTATGTGTTACGGGTTATGTTCTTGTGTTTGTGTTTTAATATATTATAATAATTTGACGACCTCCAACGGAGCGATTTGACTGATGATGGGACCACGGCCCCGAAACATGTCTTAAAATAGAAAATTTAAGAAGTCACAAGACGTATAAAACTAGGTAATTATATTAAATTATAATTGTAATCAATCTCTTATATAACATATTAAATATTATAACTATTTCCAGTATTTTATTAATGATTTTTATTTCAGTAAGATAACATTAAATTAAGCTAAAAGTTATTCTTAGAATAATCAAAGTGGATGAAAACACTTCCTGAGTAGAACAAATGAGAAAATACAGCTTTTTTAATTACTTTTTGCAGTAGATTTTGCAGAAACATTCATTGTAAAACTAACACTTAAATTTGCATCGCTTAGGAAATAAAAACTACCCCTTTAATGGTTGAAACACATCTAAATTTAAGTGCAATTGAAAAAATGCGTTTGAATATATACCTTATATTTCTTATATTTTATTTTAATTTACATATAATTTTGGGGTGTTAAACCTGCCCCCCCCCCCCCCGCTGAAAATCCCACCCCTGAAACATAGTAAAATAAAACCAATTTTTACATTTTTCTTTATATTTGGAATAAATATCCATTTACGGATAAAAAAATGTCATCCCTTTAGCGATTTAAACTACCCTAAAATTCCCTTTATCTTATTTTAGCGCATGGAGATCTCTCCTACTCATGTATGACACAGTCGATTACAATATTCTGGCTATAGGGTTTGTTTGAAAGTAAAATTATATGCCGACGCCGAAATATGTTTCCAAGTTTCAGAGCGAAACGCTAGTCCCAGATCTGTCAATGTGTGTTTGATATATGGTGTGCACTCGTTACAGGCTACGAACTCACAGGCCTTCGTCATGTTTCGACGGATACATTTGTCATTGTCAGTGAAACTGTGAACGTATAAGTAATTGAATTACTCACGGTCGCATGGTTTTCTATTTAGAGGGCAAGGTTACAGTTTGTGTGCGTCATTTATTCATTTATTCTTTCTACATATATAGCCTATGTGTTTTTCAGGCGTTATAAACTAAAAAGACAAAATCGTTTTGGATTGTCTGCAGTTAAGAAATTACAAACTTTGAGCTTGACGTGAGAAAAAATACTATATAATAATAATAACAAACACACTAACAAATATAAGTTTAATAATCAAAAGCTTTTCTACTACATAGTCGCTATTTTCAGTGAAACATGATCTACAACTAACAACCTGTAAGGTTAATATTTATTATATTTCTGTGTGTTTTCACCATGTAAAGTTTTTATTTTGGTATGGGCGACTTTATCATGTAAGTTTTATTTTGTATTCTACGGTGTTTACCTTAGGAGGTTTATAATTTTTAAACCATGTATGTTTTTTCTTATTTGGGGGCTTCACCAGATTCGACTTACGAATCAATCTTTGCTTGCCTTAAGAGGTCTGACTCGCAACTAATTGGTTGAAATAAATTCAGAGATGTTGGTAGTTTGTATTAAATTTATAATTAATAATAAGAAATGTACATGACATATGATTAATTTGATAGCTATATTTTTTCTAAATTAATAACATATATAATTTGTATTGCATTTATGAACAAAGGTTGAATTAACCTTTGATGCTTTGAAAATTGTTCTTAAGAAACGTACAAATAATTTAATCTCCCATTTCTTAATGTTTAATTTATAAATTTGACTCTTTCTCTAAATTTTACTTAATGATAAGTTACTGAATTTACTGAACTAACTTCACCATAATATTTTGATAATTATTATATTTAATATATAATGTCGTTAAGGGAAACTGTACTGATTTATTACTTTGCAGTCTTCTTAATATTTAATATATGAAACTTATTCTTTATTAAAATAGGCTTAACAAAATATAGTATAAAATATTTGGAATTAAAAGTTTGTTAATAAGTTAATAACTTTGTTTTAAAACCTTAATTTAAACAGCAGTTTCTGACCTTTTAAATTGAATCGGAATCTCCTTTCAATAGTTTTATTAGGTATTTTTAAAATCCTTGGCAGATAATTCTCTATAAAGAAGTCCCGACCAAATTGCTTAGTTAGTGTTGCTCTTAAATTATGAATTTATTTTATTACATATTTATACTTTCCCATTTACTATTTGTATATGATTTTACTTTAATTATCTGGATATGACTTCGTTTCTTTAATTGGCTTAACCTCGAGATCTGTGAAAGTGCCTTTCACTCACTTTCAAACTGATGCTAAATTTTTGATTAAATATTGTATTTAACACTTTATTGGCATTATTTTATTTATATTCGAACATTCACTGAACACTATTTATCCACGGGTTCTTGCAAATGCCTTTTGAAATTGATGACTGATTTTAACTTGATTGATGATTTTCACTTGATGATTGAATTTTCTTGATTTTGATTTGATTTAATGATTGATTTTAAATTTTAGTACTTTGGTAAAATGTAATTAGTTATGTTATTAGCTTTTAGGTGTTAATCCTCAACCGGTTTCTTGAGGAAGCCTCGATTTTCACATTCTCACCCCACTCCAGTCTCCGCGTTCGTTCGAAAAAGCGTTTGTCATTGGCTGAAGAGTTTTCACCCACCCTATTGGAATTTAATTTGTTTATATATATTTGTCTATTTGAAAATTCTTGACAGACTATTCCCATGCTGTTCTGCGTCGTTTGCAAAAGCTATGCAAAATGTAATATGAGTCGTTTCGCTTGTTTCAGAGCAAGTTGTTCTCATGCAGCTGACTTGATTAAAATATCTGGGAACGTAACATAGGCCTAATAGTTTACACGAGTGTTGATAGTATCAGTTTGAATCTGTCAACTGTCCAGAGAAAAGATTTCTTCTTAACTAACTTGCTTTTTATTTTGTTTTATTTTTCATTTTAATTATTTAAGTCTTTTGGGATATTGGTATATACATCCAATATATCCCCGACAAACCTAACTAGGACTGTGCTGCATATTTGTACAACTCTACAAGAGTGTCTTGCTCTTAGTGTCTAAACAACCAATAGGGTTATAAATAGTAACTAGATCAAGAGAAAGTGAAATACCAAAGTGATTAGGAGAGAGAGTGAGGGTAATTCTACAGAATGATGATGGATGAGTATTCAACAGTTATTTATTCGATTAGTAAAATCCAAACAATCATTATATAATAACGCACAGCATTAATACAATAACAGAATACAATAAAATAATACATAATCAAATTAAACAAAAATAACCCATACACACACTACTTGTAAATATCCTAAACATATAGTTACAGAATCTGAGTTGGCTCGACGTTAAAGACCTGTTTTCAGCCAACCTACACTATATACATTTTTTTTTAAAGTATATAGAAAGAATACCGCCGCAGAACCAACCCACTCCGAAAACACAAATATCAAACAATAGCATTATTATATTATGACTTTAATCTCAAACGTTAATTTCAAATTGATATACACTCATACACAACAACCTTTCACAAATACTCGCCTCCACCCGGATTTAACACTACTATAGAAAACACAATATTATTAAGAGTGTTAAAAACACTTAGACCATTTTACAGAATTTATTTAAATGCGTACAGAATTTATAAAAAATATGGGTGCTAAATATGTACAAAATTTCATAAATATTGTTAACTTGGGTTTTGGAACAAAGATATCAGTTTGGTTTCTTAGCCTCGCCTTTATGTTGTCATATTGATCTTCGAATTTCCACTTATTTTATAGAAAACTAGGGGAAAACCTTGCGTGCTCCGCATGTCAACCCTGTTAGAACCTTCTACACACATAATTACGTTATGTTTTCTTTATAATAAAGGTATAGGATTAATAATGAAATAATACCAAAGCTGAGATGGTAAATAATTTTAAATGCCCAAATTAAATTATTTCGTATGTTTTATAACAGCAGATATAATAAAGGTTAAAAGAACCAGCAATGCTCAGGCCTACAACTAACAAAAAACCTAAAGTAAATGTTAGAAATACTAATAATTGCTTCAAAGTTTGAAATCAGCTGATATGGAAACATTAGAGCAAAAATCTGTTTTATATGTTGTTTTATTCAATTGGTTGCTATGTAATTAATGTAAATGCGTTCAAGAAATATGATTTGGTTCATCAGTCCAGGCGTAACCTAAGATTTTTTTCCGACTAAATTTACAAATATTGAAATAAAAAATGTTTTTATCAAAATGAATTATAGCCTATGTTACTCAGGGATAGTTTAGGTTTTTATTACTAAAACTATTTTCTCAATTGAACCGATTGAAAAAAATGTACTATTAAACGCTGCACTATCCCCAGTAACGTAGTATACAATACATATTGATTTAAGAGTTGAAGCAACCTCTAAAACAATAATTAATTATTAATTGTTACACTTTCCTTAAGGGTGGATAGCTAAAATTTGGTACATTTATTTCTTACAAGATACATAGAAAAAATAAACCATATTTGCATTTAGTCGCGCGCTGTTAAGGGGTAAAAATGTGATAACAACTACTGAAATAATACAAATGTATTGTTATAGTTTACTTAAAGTTAGTGAGTGATAATTTGTACATTTATTACTTACAACATACATACAAAAATTGATCATAGATTGACATTTTGTCGCGTGCTGCTAAGGGATGAAAATGTAGTAACAACCCCTATAAAAAATGTTGATTGTTATACTTTCATTGAAGCAAGAGAATAAACAATTTATAAATTAAGGAATTTAAAACTAAGAAACCACAAAGTTACATCCTAATTAAATATAATAAGACATACAGTATTATGATTCAATAGTAGGCTTATTTATATAAAATAACCTGTTTGCATTTGCTTCGACACTAGTAACCGCGGGGGTTGGCGAGCGAAGCGAGCAGGGGGCGGAGCCCTCTAGTTAATAATAAAGATACAGGCCGATAAAGAAATTCCTTAGCGAATTAATACATAAAATAGTTAATACAAATATAATGAGTTTCTTTGAAAACTATTTTCAAGAACTATTTGAGTAATAATGTACTGCCTTAGTTTGCTATAAAAACAGTTTTATTCCTAACAAGTAAATGATCTATTTCGGTATTACTAAAATTATTTCTTGTTTCAACAATTAACTAACAAAGCGAAGTGTAAAGTCTGACACGTTTTAGAAACAGATGTTAAACGAACGTAATTAGGTTGGCAAGACTGTTAGCACTGCACGTATGTTATTACAGAACAGCCAACATTCTGCATTCAAACACTTTACCTTAATGAGGACACTGTCTCACTATTGCCGGCCTGTATTTTATAAATGTAAATAATGTCTCAACAGAGCATTCATGCGTCAAGCGACACTATTGTTTTGGGTGTCAGCAAATCATTTAGTTTTCGTTAAATATGTTTTTTGAGTAAATTCCGACAATATGTCCGATTTTATACGCTATTGTTGGAGACCCCTGTGTTAATACGTCACACCCGCGCTCGCTTCGCTTACATTAATTTAATGGCGTTTCACTCACGCAAATTCACAATATTTATTCCAGTTTTTGTTCGAAATCAGCTGTCATGAGCTAACAGTATATCTATACATCAACTCATATATAACTCATACATACGTTCGAACGCACGTGAGTAACATATAATATTTGTAATATAACAGCTGATTTTACCCATCATCTGTAATACTTAAACAAACCCAGTGTAGATTACAGTTTGGGGTTATGTTTACAACTTCAATCGTTATAATTTCTTGTGAAGTTGATTTTTTTAAATATGAGTTACAGAACTAATGTAGGCTGCAATACGTTATAAGATTTCATTTGAAGATATAACATAAATATAAAGACAACTTTTTATCATTAATATATTATATTACTAGCTGGCCCAATCCGGCTTTGCACGGATAGACAAATCAAAGTTAAATGTATATTAACAAACAAAAAATATATCAGTAAATATGTCATTACACTATATTTCTTATGGGGATTTTTAGTAACTTTGACCCTCCCAACCCCTCCCTCCCCCTAAAATTTCGAATTGGTTGAAAACCTTTCTTAGCAAGCACCTACAAGCAAATCCGTTCGGTGGTCTTTGAGATTTCGTGATGAGTGAGTCAGTGAATAGTATTTGGATTATATATATAGATTCATTTATAAAAAATTTAATATAACCCACTCTCCCATTCGTTTAACTTCAGAATCATTCGTACATGTTCGTATAGAATATAAATAATCAATTATTAATTTATTTATTGTAATATTAATAACTTCTAAATCTTTTGATATTATCAGTAAAAACAAACATTTAAAAGATAATATTTTGTTTCTTTATTTTTGATATAGAATAATGTATAAAAATTCAACATTTTAACAAATAGGCCTACAGTAGTGTAAAACCTTATCTAAATTTTACAGTATTTAATTATTTTATAATATTTAAAATATTTAAACTATTTGATATGTCAATATGAAATAAAAATCCATTTACAAATAAAATTTGTATCTTTCTTGATATATAATAATGATATGTAAATAACACATTTTAACAAATAGGCCTACAGTATTAAAATCCTTAAAATTAATTGTAAACATTTGCCGAGTTAAAAATACACCTCAGGTTAAATAGGTAGGATTAGATTAAATCAGCTGTTTTTAAACATCATGTATTTCTGATGTGTATCTAATTATTCTGTCTGTGGTTTTTCACGTGGGCTTACTAATAGTCGAAAATAAAGTCTACACATTTCACTCCAACCGAAACATTTCGAGTCTTAAAGGAAACTTCTATCTCAGAACTGTCAGCTTAAGTTTTTATTTTGATGACAGCTTCAATTCTCGACAAAACATTTTGTTTTGTGTCAATGTCAGGACGCTTTAGGGGTTTTAGGAATAACATATTTTGATTAAACAAATATCTATGTATTCAACTGAAACAGAATTGCTATATTATAAAATTTAAAATAATAGTGTCCTACACTCGATTCCACTTTCACCGTGCAGTACAGGTCTTACGGGAGAATAGACATGCTACTACCATTACAGCGAACATCACCTTTATTATTATGCGGGTTGCGTCAACTGACCGAGCGTAGCATGGGAGTTGGTGTTTTTACTTTCTCCAACCTATACGTAGTATATGGAAAAAGTATTGTTTTCGTAAAAATTTTCGAATTTGAATTTTCAGTTGAATTATCTGTTTTGGTGCTCCCAGAACCCCCAAAAATTGTTTAGTGCAATTATCTGTGTTGGTGCTCCCTGAACCCAAAAATATTTTTAGTGGAATTTTTTGTTTTGGTGCTCCCTGAACCCAAAAATGTGTTTTTAGAGTGGTGTCTGTCTGTCAGTCTGTCTGTATGTAGTTCCTATGAATGAGGACACTATTGGTCCGATTTTCATGAAATTTGGTATGTAGGTACTAAACCCTAAAATCTCCAGGCGTTTTTTTCATTTTTTGGAATTTTTAATTTTCAAGGGTAATTTACCCCTAAAAACCCATAAAAAACGACAAAAATGCAAATTTCTCAAAAACGGCTCTAACGATTTTGATCAAATTTTCAGTATTTATAGTGCTTAAGATGCCAAACAAAATGACACCACCCGCTTTTATCAAAACTTCGGCGTTTTATAATTATGGGGAAATGTTTAAAAATAAACAAGTTTGTGTTGTCAATCTAGCATCGCGGCGGCGGCCGCACGGGGTAGCACCACGGTAGCGAGCACGGCCAGTAATTCAAAGGTCGCGCGATCGATTTCCGCCTGGGACAATATTTTTTTTATACGATTGACGTAGGTAGAATATTATTTTTTTGTTTTGTTCTAAAAAGTAGTAAATAAAATGATTAAAAACAATATTATTTTGACTACAGTAAGTTATGAGAAAGTTTGTGTCAGTTAGCCTAAATGATACCGTTTATTTAGTTGGCTATTATCGCTGAGACTGTCGTAAGGATAACATGGCTTATGGGCGCTCTGTACTGCACGGTGAACGTGGAATTGGATGTAGATATGCTCTATTTATTATTATTATTAAATATTTTTATTATTTCCGTGAATAAAATTTACAAAATATAAAATAAAACAACAAAAAATAATATAAAATAAAACAAACTTTTCAAATACAACAGAATGCATATAGTAGCGTGGGTTTATTGGGAACTCGGTCGGCTCCAGACCACTCAACTTTTTCTTTGAATTTTGTTTGATGTTTGAATAATATGTTTTAAAACCACCCCACACAGGTTTTATTATCTCGGGGGGGTCCCATTATTGTTTCTGTAGTATTTTGTGAGTAGGTTGTTTTTAGAATTCATTGTAGTCTATTGGATTGCTTTATTTGTAAATAAATTGTTACAAATAGCTTGTATGTCTCAAAGAGTCTTGTATTTAAACGCGACATGTTTCGCCGTTTCACCGACATCATTAGGATGACATTTAACACAAACACTTTACTTTTAAAAACCATATTCGACATAAAAATTGTTAAAATTTTTTTATTTTTGAACATTTGTACACGACTTGTATTTTAATAAAAATTGTGTTTAAGTAGCCTCATTTTGTGGCAGCTGGTTCTACTAGACTGCATCGCAATCTAGTGTCTTATCTAGATTTGTTGGAGCTTGAGATACCTGATTTAATAATGCATACATACCATTAGAGTTGAATTTGATTTTCTCATTTAGTATATTATTTGGGATGTTTTTGTTATCTAAAACTCCTCTACTCAACTTCTATAAAAGCGAGTGTACGTACGTGAGTAAAAACATAATATAACAGCTGATTTCGCCCACCATCTGTAATACTTAAACAAAACCTAGCGTATATTATACTTTGAGGTTATGATTACAACTTCAATTAAAACAAGTCTTGCAAAGTAGTTTTTTTACATAGGGGATGAGTTAAAAAAACTAATGCAGCCTATAATACGTTATAAGATTTGCTTTGAGGTTATAGAATAAATATAAACTAGGGGCTCTTGCCCCTCGACGCTTCGCTTCGCTCGCTGTTTAAAAATGCACTAAAGAATCTCGTTAATCTTTGGCTTGTTTGTACATAGGTTTGTAAAATTACGAAACCAGGCTTAAATATAGTAACAGTAATTACAAAATTAATTATAACCTGAAATACATGCTTCAGAAACGTGAGAGGCTTTCATTACGATTTTAGTCCTAGTTCTACTATCTTCTGTCAACTAAAGTTTTGAAACCAGGCCTAAATATAGTAAAAATGATTGCAGGATTAACATAACCTCAATACCATGTTTCATAAATTAGCCAGGCCTATATTACAAAATTGACTATTCGAATTTATCTATCTTTGCCAAGTTTACCTTTTTTTTGACAAAATAAATTATTAAATCAGGCCCAATTTATTCTAATTTCAACGTGCTAAAACAGTATAAATTAGCTTGTTTTTTAACAGTAATTAAAAACTATTAAATGAATAGCTGATAAAACAGTATAAATTGGCTTGTTTATAAACAGCTGTTTTGATTGCTTCATTTAATATTTCGTTGTTATTTTGTAACCAACATGACAACCCATACAATCCTATGTTATAATTTTTCAACTTTTAAATTAGATTATCTCAAAAAAATGCGAGTTGACACGAAATACAACTATAGGGGTGTACTTAAAAATCAAAACTACACCTAAATAGAAAATTTCTTTGAATTCGTTAGAGCCGTTTTCGAGAGCCGCGTCAGTTACAAAGATATAAAGATACAAGAATTGCTCGTTTAAAGTAATAGGATACAACCTTTTATTATCAATATTTATTATTATCTATACAAGTTTAAAGAAGATATACACATTAGATTAACTTCGAAAACATTCTTACATCTTCGTGTAACATATAAACATATTCCATTATTAATTTCTTCATTATAATATTAATCATTTGATCTAGCAATATGAAGTTAGAAAGCATGTAAAATATAAATTTGTTCCTTTATTTGGATAATAATGAATATAATTACGAAATGTTAACAAATAGGTACAGCATACAGTTTTACAATTCTTATAATTGTACACAATTTCCGAGTTAAAAATCACCGACTTCATAGGTAGATCTAGATAAAGTCTGTTGTTTTTAAAGGCGGGTTGACATGGTACATCGATGTATAAACACACTGGATCGCTGGCCGCGTGTATTGAATACGGTCCGGCTGGCCTAGCCGCTTCCCCCACCACTGGAGGGACAGCAACAACACGTGAAGCATTCAAAGTTAATGCAACGCTCACAAATGTTTTAATTTATTTTGCTCAGCTTCAACAACGGCACCAAACATTATTTATAAAATAATCATTTTAATTTCTAAACAATATTTAATTGTTATGCAGTATGTAACACTTATTTTTATAGTAAACTAGTGGCCCCAGCAATACTTCGCTATTGCTTGATTTAATTTAAAAGTTAGTAAAGTTTTTCCATTGACTTAAGTGATCGAATTGTAAGCTCTCAGTGTAAGCTTTTTTCCAAAGCCAGTTTGTGTCTTAACTGTAAGTCGAATTTAAAAACTAATATTTTGCGGGTAGCAAATTAGATTTTCAACAAAATAGTATTCTTGATTTTTTCCGTATCTCAAACCATAAGCTCACAAAATGACCGTAAACTTCAAATTTGTAAAAAAATCGTCCAAGTTTTTGTATTTCAACCATTTAGTCAACACGTTTATTCTAAACTCATTCAAAAGTGTTCCATAGCTTTTTTGTAGATAAAGGTTTAAAGAATTCATATATGCCAGTTTTGCAAGTAAACAAAATGATTGAAGTAAAATTAACAAAGTTATTAGCTCAAGGAACAAGCATCCTATTACTTTAAATGAGCAATTCTTGTATCTATCTTTGTTTGTATCTGTCGTGGATCTCGAAAACGGCTGTAACGAATTCAAAGAAATTTTGTATTTAGGTGTAGTATTGATTTTTAAGTACACCCATATAGTTGTATTTCGTGTAAAAACGCAATTTGTTTAGAAAATCTAATTTAAAAGTTGAAAAATGTTAACATAGGGTCTTATGGGTTGCCATGTTGGTTACAAAATTACAACGAAATAGTAAATAAAGCAATCAAAACAGCTGTTTATAAACAAGCCATGAGATTGAGTATTATCCTAAATCAGCTGTTCATTGGATAGTTTTTAATTACTATTAAAAAACAATCTAATTTATACTGTTTTAGCACGTTAGAATTAGAATAAATTTTTCTGATTTAACAATTTATTTTATAAAAAAAAGTAAACTCGGCAAAAATGGATAAATTCTAATAGTCAATTTTGTAATATAGGCCTGGCTCATTTCTGAAACATAGTATTGAGGTTATGTTTACTACTGTATATTTAGTCCTGGTTTCAAAACATTAGTTGACAGAAGATAGTAGAACTAGGACTAAAATCGTAATGAAAGTTTCTCATGTTTCTAAAGCATGTATTTGAGGTTATAATTAATCTTTTAATTACCGTTAATATATTATTAACGGTTTCATAATTTTACAAACCAATGTACAAACGAGCCAAAGATTAACGAGATTCATTAGCGAATTTTCCAACTGCGAGCGAAGCGAAGCGTCCAGGGGCAGAGCCCCTAGTGTTTAGTAACGAAAGGAAAAAATTCAACTTTAGGCCTATATAAAAAGTAGTACACATTTTTTGTAATTTTTTCATAAATGTAAAAAAGTTTCGTAATTTAGTTCTAAAATAGAACTGTGTAAAAGTATTGATCAATCTCAAATTTCTTTAATGTATATGTGGCCATATCCGATTGCTAATTATATAAATATATAAATATCAAAGTTTTGAGAGCCCTTCCGAAATTACACAAACAGGACCTACCGGTTAGACCACTCGTCAATTTTCGCAACGCACCAACATTCAGACTAGCCAAGAAGTTGGTAAATATTATTCGTAACAGTTTCACATTTGGTAAAAATTATAGTGTAAAAAATAGCTATCATCTCATAGATAAATTGAATAACATAAAACCAAAGTCTAACGCAACCTTGGTTTCATTTGATATTGCAAACCTGTACACGAATATACCTATCAAAGAAACATTAAACATTTTAGAAAATAACTTAGTAATTAACAAAACAATGAACACCAAACAGATTTCCGAATTAATTAAATTGCTAGATATGTGCCTATCACAAAATTACTTCAAGTTCAACAATGAAATATATATACAGAATGATGGATTGGCTATGGGTTCACCATTATCAGGAATAATGGCTGAGATCTTCCTAAATCATATGGAAACTAATTCGATAATGAATGATACCAATAAACACTGTAATAAGATTTTGTATTATTTCCGCTATGTTGACGACATAATTTGTCTCTTTGATGGAAACCAGCGACAGGTGGAAATGTTTGGAAATTACCTTAACAACATTCACCCAAAGTTGAAATTTACAATTGAATTCGAAAACAACCACAGCCTAAATTTTTTGGACCTAACTATTTGCAAGAAAAATAACATTCACTCATACAACATTTATAGGAAACCCAGCCAAACAAACCAAACAATACACTCCAGCTCAGACCACCCAATATCCCACAAATTAGCCGCATACCGCAGTATGATATACAGACTAAATAATGTTCCTTTGAACGAAGTAAACTACCAAATTGAATTAAATACCATCAAGCATATAGCAATAGAAAATGGCTATGATGTGAAAATGATTACCAAATTGAATAATAAATATATAAACAACAAAAAGAATAATAAAACGGAAAAGGATGGCGGACATATAAAAAAGGAACCATATATAATAACGGGATACAACAGAGACATGTATTATCATACCAAATCAATTTTCAAAAAGCAGGGTTACAATATATCATACAGAACTCATAATAATCTTAAATCTTTGGTTCAATTAAGGACCAACACCACCAACAAATTTGATAATACTGGAGTTTACAAGATCAATTGTAATGATTGCCAGAAGATTTACATAGGCCAAACAGGACGACCCTTTCGTATAAGATTTAAGGAGCATTTACCTACCAAATCGAATATAAACACCACTAAATCCAATTTCGCGGAACATTTAATAGATGAGGACCATTCCTACACAGATATTAACACTAACATGGAAATTTTAAATTATTGCAGTAAAGGCCATAAATTGGACACTTTAGAGGCATACCATATTTATAACAGTTACAAGTACGACAAAGACAACTTGCTGAATGATCAAACTCAGTTTCATTCCAATATATTATTTGATTTGATTGATAATATTTCTCCCTCCACACTGCCAGCAGCCACTTGTGCACATGTCCTTCAGTTGGATTGATGACATGACACAGGACAGTCACTCAGCGCAACAGAACAATGACATATCGTATAAAAAAGTGACAGTCATTCAAAAAACTTTAATAGTGTCGTAATTTTATATTTGTGTTTTTAAGTGTTTTTAAATGTTAAATGTTAATTGTTTTAATATTATCAAGCGGAATTGGTGATGAAAATGTGTAATAGTTCTTGTCCTGACGATGCCTGAAGAAAAGGTGAAACAGCTGTAGACATACAAAAACAACCAATAAAGATTGCTAAGGCAGGTAAAACTTTGATATTTATATACTCAAATTTCTTCTTTTGAAAACACCAGTTTTTATGTTCCTACTACAAAACTGCTAACAAAACTAGGCCTGTTTTGAATAGTAATTTAGGAATACTATTTCCTCTGCCCAAAAATGACATATTATTATAAAAAAGTGTAGAGGATAAATCAAAGAATTGAACTGTATATAACAACAACGTGTATCACTGTCCATCTATCACGCTGCCCACCGCGGGTCTATCCCTCCAGTGGAGGGGGAAGCTCCACGCCGGCCGGCTCGTTTCTCGAACCTTTCAGGCTACTCAGCGCGCAATCCAGTGTGTTTATACATCGATGACATGGTACGAGTAAGCTCGGACCGAGCTAGCTCGGATGTTGCGCTCGGATCACTCTGACGCTACTCTTACCATGTCAACCCGCCTTTAATAGCATTTTTTTTTAAATTATGTATTTCTGAAGTGTATCTAACTAATCTGTTTGTGATTTTTGAATTGGGCTTACTAGTACATCCATAATTTTGCCCTTCTGTGTATCATACAGGTTAGTATATCGATGTGGTCTTCTGTGTTTTGTAAGAATGATTGTCGTTGATCGTGTGTTCGGAAAATGTAGATTCGTTTGTGTTCATTTTCCTTTTCGGCAGGTGTTCTTTAATACTTGTTTTAAATAAATGATCTTCCAATTTGTCCAGTGTAATATTGACAAACAATATTCGGTTTAATAAGAAAATTCACCATTTTGATGTCCAATATGTGCTGTTAGTGCATAGTGTTTTGTGTTAAGAGGAGCTGAACAAAAAAAAAAATTAAAAAAAATAAAAAAAAATTTTATTGTAATTTTGGGTTCCTTGGTTATTTCTGAAAATGAAAATATATAACACTTGATTTAAATAATTTACTAAAACGGTGAAAAAAATTCTTAAATCAGTACATTCAGATTTTTTAAACATTCCTTGCAACACGGTGGGAGTTATTACAATGTAACTATCCTTTTTTTTTGTTCTTTTCAAGTTTCAATTTTGGCAATATAGTATTACTAGAAGTGGCTTATGGGTTTAGCAGACAGCTGGAATGTTTTTGTTTACTATCATAAACTTCATGGTTATGTGTTTTAGTAGGCTTATACATTGAAGAACTAGTTTCATATTATTATTTATTTATAACTAATTTTTAGTGTGTTATATTATTGTGTCTGTGTTCAGTATGGGTAGGGTAAAACCTACATTCAAGAGAAGGAAGTTTCAGGGTAAAATGTATTCAAAAGTGAATGTTTATCAACAGAGTGGAATTTTATTGAGAATGAACCTAGGCCTAACTCAGAACTTGTAAATGTGACTTTAGCACCTAGGACTACACCACCCAGCGCTTCTAGGAAAAAATAAGCCTAGTAAATGGCAATAATGGTTACTGTGAGTTTGAAGGAAACTCAAGAAACATTGTATGTAGTTAGTTTTGAAATATTACATAACCTATTTGAATATTACTGTCCTGGAGGCTTTTGAGGTAAAATATTTGTAAGTGAAAAGTTAGCCTACTTTTGCTTGCGATTTCTGAACATTTTTGTTTTTTCCGGTATAGGTACATGTTTCTCAGGAACTAATGAAGATATCTTTTTGAAACTTTTATCAAACATTCCTGGCATAGGTACCAGTATGTGGAACAAAAATTATTATAATATTGCAAAAATAAAAAAAAATAAAAAATTGAAAACTGATAATTTTTATGCCAAGTAAAGATATATATTTTAAAAAAATCTTAATTTCTTTAATACTGACCATACAAACAAAATTTTACTTCTAGGTACTCTCCATGCATGCATAATAACTGAGTAAAAATTTGAAACCTGTAGGTATAACGGTTTTTGAGAACAGTGTACCCGAACTTAGCAAATTTAACATGGGCTCTTATGGACCGTTCTGCTTCCCTTAAGTGTCCGCCTGAAGTTGCCGGCAGTGACACGGCGAAACATGTTGCTTTAAATAACAAGCATTGTTGAGACTTACATGGTATTTATAATTATTTATTTATAGGTTATTTTTGCTTAGTTTTAAAAAAATATGATGTTTATTTGTTAGAATTAAATTGTAATTTTTGAAAGCAGGAACAATAAAAACAATCAATCAATCAATTAAGATAGGACTGGCGGTTATACTTTATTATTTTCTAGATTTAACCTGCTGAATAACACGGTGAAGTTTTATAGAATGATTGCGAGACAACCTGTTACAACAGATGTTGAAATGTATTCGATTTGGTCTTAGGCGTACTCATAAATAAAAACATAACCTTAAAATCTGAAGCACTAATTGATTTAAGCATAAAACCGCTATTAAAATGATTGCCAATGAGAAATAAAATAAATATAGCCTTGATGGAAGTTAATAGGTATTGGATTAAATGATTAAATTATGTAACGTATGATTGCTGCTGCCGTGAAATGGTCATTTGTAATTCTTCAGACTAAAACTACACTTTATTTAATTGTA